>JBBPDE010029916.1:0-10437 GCA_037974605.1 Nannopetersius ansorgii
CTTGCTGCTTATTGCACTTCTGGTTAGACCTAAACTGCATTTCGTTGCCTTGTTCTTGTACATGTGTAATGACAATAGAGTTGAATCTAATCTAATCTAATTAAAAGGACTCCAGAGCTCCTAGTCCTAGTTGCAGCAGATATTTACTTGTCAAAACCATGTGTTTTGTTGCAGTGTGGGCTTCAGTGTTTATGACTAACCTTCTCCTCTGGTTTCTGGATCTCCTCCTCTCCGATCTTTTTTCCAATGGCTGTTTCCTCCACACCAAAGATATCGGTACGCCTCTCGGCGAGCTGCTTCAGGCTGCTCTCGATGTCCAAGCCGGGGGCGTACACTTCCTCCTCAATCTGACGCTCGCGGATGCTGCGGTCCCTCTGCTCCAGCCAGCGTGGGTCCAGCAGGCCGATCCTCATGTGTTCCTGCATCTTACTGGCTGGAATCTTCTCACCAGTGATGGGTGAAATGAGGTACTCATCTTGAGTCTGGATGGTAGGCTGTGGCTTAGAGGCTGGGTGAAAAGAATAAAAGTATTAAAAACAGTCCAGTGTACATTTCACAAAGCTAGACTTATGAGGCATGGAGATAACCCAAGACCCATGTTAGTCGAGTATGAAAGGCAATTTCAGTATAAAAAAAGGCAAGTATCTTCATTTTGGGCTACAATTAGCAAAGAAAGCACCAAAACATTGGTTATGGATGCTGGATGAGTGATCTGTGCCTCTTGACCAGAGGAGTGCACTCAAATATGGAAAAATCTAACAGGTCCTCTCAGTTAGATTATACAGTCAGGGGTCTTACCCTTGGGGTCATAGTCTTTGCGGATGATGACCTGATCTGGTGTAGGAGGTAGTGGTGGGGGCATGGGGTTATCAGGGGGAAGAGGAGCCTTCATTCCATCATCCTCTTCATCAGAGCCCTAGGAGAGATTACACAGTGTGGTGCAGGTTAATAAAAATTGCAGAAAATATATTTTTAAACTAAACATTACATCCTATCTTACTCCTAACCCCCAACCAACTTGGGATACCAAAAATGTCTCAACTACCAGATATTAAGCTAAAGTGTGCAAATAAGAGTGTAGCAAGTGTGTGTTTCTCCAACCTCATCCATATCTTGTAGCTGTGTGTCCTGGTCAGGCTGAGCTGCATGACCGTCATCTCTGTTTTCACGCTCGTCCTCCTCATCCTCACTCTCCACCTCCATCTCCACTTCTTCACTCTCTCCGTACTTCTCATAGCGTTCCTGGATAAGGATACGAGCCCCAAGCTCCTCAGGGGTGGTGGGCGGGGGGAAGTTACCTGAGACAGAGTTCATAACACATTTAAATGCAGCCCATCACACAGATTCTTCTATTACACGATCAGTACACTGGAGATGGACTAAAGTCAAACACGGCCTGGCTGGGATACCCTGACGACCGATTTCACAATTCAGTGGTTTAAGGTAACAAAATGTACACATTATTGCACCGATCTGACTGCTGATCATCTAAGGTAATCTTATTTTGACCATTTTGAGAAACACCAACTTAACATCTTACCATCATACAGGTGTAAAGTTATTCACAACATAGATTTAAATATTCCACTACAGCTGCCTTTCTTGATCTCTTCTTGCTTACCTTGCTCATTGGGCTGAAAGTCAACTGTCTCCACAACAACAAAATCGTGCCAATCGATCTGAGCATAAGCCACACGCTCTTTCTCCTTTTCCTCTTCCTCTTTCTTCCTCTCTCGCTCCTGAAATTTGGCCCACTCCACTCGGTACCTCACCTGAAAAGAAGCAGGGACAGTAGTACCCATGCAGTTACACAATACTTGTTAAAGTTAAAGCTGGAGATGGACTAAAGCAAAACACGGCCTGGCTGGGATACCCTGGAGATCAATTTCACAATTCAGCCAAAAGAATATTTAACTGATTTGTGTAACTTGGACATCCAAAAGTGGATCTTTCAGTGAACATATGGATAGATCATATCCATACTCTGCTGAAGTAATGATGTGTAATGACATGAATGGGCCATTTCGTTGATGTACCATTTTCTATGAAAGACAAGTTGGAATCTTACCTGATCCAAAACCTCCCGTGGGTTCTCTGCCTCCCTCTTCAGTTTCTGCAGGAGTCCTTTTGGAGGAATCAGAACCTTTGAAACACAAAAAGCAAACAGACAAGAAAGAACAGGCGCAATTAACAAATGTAAGATTTTGTGTTCACATATTATTTAAAAAAAAATTGTGTTCACATGTATTTTTATAATCTTACTGTAGCCTTTCTAATCTACATCAACGTTTTATTTAATAATTGTGTTGCTCCTGGTTTGTCTCATGTTGTACTTGCTTAACTATGTTTCTGACAAAGAAGCTTGAATCTTTACCTTGGTGTACTGCTCCACTAGTTTGGTGAAGTAGTTGAAGAGGCTGTGCTGAGGCCGCAGGAAGTCGAACTGGTAGTTCCTCTGCTCCTTTTGCATCAGCTGGGTGAGAAACTGACGACCGTTGCGAGCCACAAACTGAGCAGTCAACTTTACCACATCCAGGTCAAAAGCAGAGATGGAGGGAGGATCTGCGATGAACTCAAATTCAGGAGGAGGCTCTTTCGGCACCACGGTCTCATGGATCACCTGCGCCTGGACCTAAAACCACGCCGAAAAAATACCTTTCATGTAACAAAGTCTACACATACAGTACCGAACTGTGACATGACAACTAGTTATTGCTAGTTTATTACAAAACATCAGAAGCAATGTTTCACATATGAAATGAAAGACCTTCTGTGGAAGCTGCTGCTGTGACTGTTGCATGGACTGCTGCTGCATAACCTTGGGTACGGCTGCCGACGGCTCCTGTCCCTTCCCTTCTTTGAACTCATTAACTTTGTGCCGGTAGTAGGCATGGTAAGGGTCGTTAGGGTTGAGGAAATTAAATTTGGGGTTGTTGATCTCATTCTGTCGAATCCTCGCCTCAAACTCTGGTCCATTCCTGGAAAAGGTCATGATGCACACTGATCATCCACAGGGTCTTAAACTTAGGTGAAGCCATTTTTCAGACAATAAGCGAATATAACCCTTTACTAGTCCACAACAGGTGGGAAATTTGCATTGTTACAGCAGCAAACTGAACAGAACAAGAGTAGAAGCAGCACAACCAATAGAATAAAAACTATACAATGTAACTATAGTAACTATACTATGCAAAATATTTTTTAAAAATGTGTGTATATACACACACCATATACAAATATGCATAACAGACAGTGTGTGTGTGTGTGTGTGTGTGTGTGTGTGTGTGTGTGTGTGTACATATACATCATAACGTGAGGGTGTCAAACCTGGCTACGAAGCTTGCAGTCTTGTCAACGATGTTTCGAACTTCAGGAGGCGGGTAGATGATGCCCACAATGGGTTTAGTGGCCGGTGTCTCTTCCTTCTGCTCATCGGCCTGTCATTCCAAAAATAAATATTATTTAAGTATGAATTTACTTAAAGCATCATGTGTTCAAAGACATACACGGGAATATTGTCATACAATTGTGTAATCACTAGGCTATTAGTTCCACATATTATGCTAAATATATACGGAACATACATGTTAGTGTAAAACAGTATTGCAACTTTACTGCAAGATATTACGAATGCGATGCCCTCAAAGATACTAAAGGATCTACATCATCCCTTTTCTGGATTTAAAAAGATCTGACTGTAAACATTGTTTCAAGTGGTACATTTACTCCGCACATCCATACTGTCCATATATGGAAAACAAGCAATACAAACAGCCTGTTCTCAAAACAGTTTCTGTGGTGCCACAAAACGAAAAACATTTGAATGACTGGTTAGAGGCTCATTTGCATATTGGGCCATCTTCTGTAATCAGTGTTTTGTGTTAAAGCAAAGAACTGCAAGAATGAATCGCAGCAGGCAAGTAACATTAATGTCTATTAACATACACAATGCACACCAGATCACTCACATGTTTACGAGGTGGAGACTAGAAAATACAGCGAGTTAGCTAACCAAACATCTCTCCACAAGCTTTATTAAGGAAAACGGATGATGGAATAGTGAATGATATTGTACAAAATACAACTGAAAAAATTCTTCACCTTGTTGGGCTCCGGCTGGCTGATCTGAACAGGCGGCATGGCACCAAACTCGGCTCGAATTAAAAGGAAAAAAACCTCACAAACAACCTCTGATCGATACCACTTCTCTGTACGATGTCTAACCTGTCACTTCACCATTAAAGTAAAAGTATCTGCTTTAAAACATTAAAAAGTTTATAAACACGGACAATTTCCCCGTCGAGGCCGAGGCGGGCGGTCTGCGGATAACACACAACTACATCCGGGTAATGCCACGCACATCCGGAAGATTGTGGGAAGTGTAGTTTTAGCAGTTAAACTGGCGTTGAGACTACAGGTAGCCATGGTGATGAGCGACAACAGAAGGGAAGAAGTAGCAGCGCAGATTTGACACACGAAAAAGAAAACGGACGAGTGTTAAAACATTTTATAAGTTTGTGCGGAACGATGACTCATCTGTTGGGTCGTCAGGATTGTGTGGAGAGTCTCAGGAGGGATGTTGTTGACTTGCAGGAGACGGTTGTGGACGTGTTTTCCCGAACTGGACCAGTCCGAGTGTCATCGTGGAAATTCCCAGATAAACTGTCCTGCGATGTGGATCTGGTGCAGCTGCTGCAGGAATACGACTACACTGACGGAGAAACGGAGTTTAACCAGCACTCACACATCATCCTGCTGGAGCTGGTGATTGACAGGCAGGTTTACCAGGGTGGGCTGTGTTTCCAGTGCACGAGATAAACTGCATGTTTGAAATCTCTCTCTCTCGCTCTTACTATATTTTTATATGTAGTATACGTGAAGGGCTCAGATGCAAAAGCCCCTAAACGGCGCCTCCGTCAAAAATGAGATAATGATGTTGAGTGAATTTTCTTCACACGTAGTATGTGAGTACATCAAATCATTTTGCCTTAAAAACTTTAAATACCATTCTCCGCCTCGTATGAAATATCGATATGTTGGCAAAAACCTCTAAACGCAACTTCATTTTGACAGCAAAAGCCGCGATCTGTTCCGAGAACCAATCAGAACGCAAGATCGAATCATGTGACACCGCGCTGAGGGACCGGCTTTTTTGTAAACAGCGTTGTTGAGAGTGCGTGTGACAGAAAAAAAACAGTGTGTGTGTGAGAGTAAATGTGTGAATGAAAGTGTGTGTGTGTGTGAGAGAGAGAGTGTGTGTGTGTGTGTGTGTGTGTGTGTGAGAGAGAGAGAGAGAGAGAGGGAGAAAGAGCGTGTGAGAAAAAAGAGAGAGAACGTGTGCGTATGACAGAGAGAGAGAGACAGAGCGAGCATGTGTTTGGACGGGGGTCGGGGTAAGGGTGGATGTGGGTGGGTGGGTGATTGAGTTGCTGTGACTGAGTTTGGAAACAGCTCTTGAATCTTGAATCTTTCGCGATTCAAGTTTCAACAGCACTGGGTGAACTAATATGCTTCCAACTTTGTTGACCCAGTTTGGGGAAGATCCCTTTCTATTCCAGCATGACTGTGTCCCAGTGCACAGAACAAGCTCCATAAAGACATGGTTGGCTGAGTTCAGTGTGGAAGAACTTGACTGGCCGGCACAGAGTCCTGACCTAAACCCCATCCAACACTTTTGGGATAAACTGGAACGGAGACAGCAAGCCAATACTTTTGTCTATATAATGCATATATAGATAGATAGGTATCTTTCTATCTCTCTCTCTGTCTCTGTATATATATAGTGATAGGCAGACAGACAGATATATATTTCTGTCTATATATATATATATAGATGATGTTCTTCTATCAAAATTAAAGGTTTTATGCCACTCTATACACTTTTGGTCCTGATATTGATAACCCAACATGCCCTAAATGTATCTACATTAATCTATATTGCATACTGGACAGTCTTTTAGCTTTGGTGGATGAGTTTTTTTATGTGTGTGTTTTTCTGATACAGACTGATGCTCCTTCTGCAGAGTTTTAAAGTCTATACAGAGGTTATAACAGGGCAGAGAGGGCAATGTTCAGGCCAAACTGGACCTTCGGTGTCTCTTGGCCTGGTTGCGAAGCGTTACTGGAACAACCTGGTCCAGCTCAGCAGCCAACAGCGACAAGGGGTACGAAATGAAATGAGCACGTTTGACCCACACAGTCTGATTTTATGGAGCTGTTTTCACAATACAAAATATACATGGAATATATTTCACAATATACATCTACACAGTTGTGCTTAAGTGCTTGAAAACAAATATAAATAGTGAAGTTGATGTCTGTGCCTGCATTTAGGATCCAAAGAAACATTTTACATTTTAAAATACCACCAATGAGTAAGAATGAGCATATATGTATGTACATGTATGTATGAAGATGCTTAACAGAATAAACAGACACATTTTCTTCTGTATGTGTATATATTTTTTGCTTAGAAAATGTCCAGTGAGCGCAGTCAGCGTTCTTCTTCTGCGTGCCAGGCGAAGTCTGAAAGAAACATGTCCATTCCCAGAGCTGCTATGAGCGCCTGTGTCTCCAGCTCCCACCACCGGTCACCAGCTTCCACCTCCTCCAGCTGCACAGCGCCCCCGCTATACCCCCCTCAGTCCCGCAGCGTGAGCACTCAGACTGCACTGGGGCCGTGTGCGGCGTGTGCCCGTGTTCAGTCCAGCCTGAAGGAGAGTGTGGAGGCGTGTGTGTCCCTGTGCCAGACTCTGGGTCTGGACTCCTTCCTGCGGCACCTCCTGATGGCCGTGGAGGACACAGGTCAGCTGGGCCACCTCACCGCAAGTGACCTGGCTCAGTGGGCTTGCGAGCAGCGCAGAGACATGGGATGCATTGGGAAACACATAACTGAGGTGAGGCACTTTTAACTGCAGTCCGTATTACACCAACGGGGTGATTTAGCACAAGAAATGAGGGGTGGCTCAAGACGATGGCACAATACTATGTACATTTATATACAGTACTGTGCAAAAGTCTCTTGCCACCCCTCATTTCTATTTTTTGCTCGTCAAACTGCCTTTTTTTTGCATATTATGTAAATTACATGAAAGAAATGAGAACAAATATTTTACCGTGATAGATAAAAGGGTTTTCCAACCACTCAGCATTCAGCACCACCAGTATACTGATCACCACCTGATCATCTGGGATCATCTCCTCCTGTTTCTTCACTGGTTCAGGACTTCAGTTAGATATGCTTGAATGATTCATACTGAAGACTGAATTGTGATTGGTGCAGAAGCGAGGCTCCGCGACCGCCAGGAACCCTATTTTAAAATGTCATTGTTATTTTTCTTGTTAGGGGTTTCCTTTCCTGAGTGGTGGTACTTAGAGATCCAGTATGAAGTTACTCAGATTAGATACACATTTGCGCAGTGAAGACAGAAAACCGGTGCGCATTTGTCGCACCAGATACACCAATTCTTGCATGTGTGCCTCTTATGTCAATCCCTGCTTATAACAATTTTAACATAAATTTAAATAAAAATGTTTCAGCAAAAATCAAATGTAGTCAATCAGCCACGACATGTTAGATGTTTTCAAAATAAAGGAACAAATAAATAAAAAGAAAAAATGACTCTGGTTGTGTAGAATTTCAACAGAGTAATTGGGTCGTTCATCGAAAAACTCGACTCCAGAGATTAGTCTCGGATTAGTCAAAGTATATTCATGCTGTTTTGTTGCTTTCTCTTCTAAAGCGGAAACAACCTATATTTCTATTCATCAATGCCCAAATTGAATGTATAATTTTTCCATATGCAACTATGTTATATTATTGGCTGTATACATTTGATTTTCACCAAACTGTTCCATTAACCTGTAATCTGTGGCACATATTTGTTATTATTAATTAATAAAACCTGTTCCTTTTGGACTGGAGGTGACTGAAACGGTGGAGTCGCTCAGAGACAGACTGAGAAAGGCAGGAGAACTGAGACAGAAGCTGGAATCTCAGGTGAAGCGAGAGGAGGAGAGAGCAGAGAAAGAAAGGCAGGACAGGAGGAGGAGAGAGGAGGAGTGGGAGCGTAAGCTGCAGGAGGTGAAGGCCAGAGGAGAGGAGATGCAGCGGAGGCTGCAGAAAGAGCAGGAGGAGCTAAAGAGAGGTCAGGACTCAACTCAAGATAAAAATGACAGTGGTTTGACATCCATAAATCTCCAAAGTACATTCGTTTCCATCTTTTTTTAAGGAACTGAAGCTTTAGAAGTGAAAATATCGGAGCTGACTGGATCACTGGAGCTGCAAAGAGAAACACAGCAGAGTCTCCGTAAGCATGAGAGCATCAGGCACAGCAGTGTTCCTGAGGTTTTTGCGTTATTGTGGTTATTGTGGCCACTTTATCAGAAACCAGATCCACCTTGCTGGTGTGGGAGACTGTAGCTCATCTGTAAATGCGCAGTGTGTGTTAGCCCCTCATCAGTGGTTCATTTCTGACCAGAGAGTGTGTAAAAACCCCGGGAACACATATAAATGTATATATTAAGGGTCGGTTTCCAGGACAGGGATTAAGCCTAGTCCTGGATTACGTGGTGCTGTCTTTAGAGATTTTCCAATGAAAAGGAAAGGGTAGTCCAAGACTAGGCGTAATCCCTGTCTGGGAAACCAACCCTATATGTCCAAAAGGACAGCTCTTCTGATCAGTGGGTTCAGCTACTTTAAATTGCACCCAAATCTGACAAATGTGTTCAGGCATACCTTCCCATACAGTTTCCATAGAACATAAAACCGAATGTTGTGGGTTCAAATCCCAACTGCTGGTGTTACCACTGAGTCAATCTTGAATAAGGTACCGTCCCCACATGCTGCTCCCTGGGCCATCCTCATTGGTGGCAGCCCCCTGCTTCACTAATGTTTTCATGGCTAAATGCAATCAAATCCTCTAAGCAGTTGGTCTGTTCCAGTAGCTGGCCTTTCCAAGGGGGCTTATACTACAGCAAAGGGGAACAACATCCCTTATCATTACCCGCAGTTTCAGAAGAAACACAGAAGGATGAAGGGTCTGCAGACCTCTGGACAAATAGCATCAGAATCAGAAAACCGTATTGGTTAAACTGCTTATGTTTTGACTGCACAGAGACAAGGGTTTAAATATGATAAATAAGTAACTTAAGTGAAATTTCAGTCATACGTGACACACCACATAGTGTGAACAGCACGAAATGCTTCCTCTGCACTTAACCCAGTGGGCAGCCAGGAACACAGCGCCCGGGAAGCAGTGTGTGGGGATGGTAACTTGCTCAGGGGACCTCAGAGGTGCCTAGCAGTCTTGGAAATCGGACCCACGACTTCCTGATCACAGGACGAATGCCCTAACCACTAGGCCACCAGCCGCCCCGCTTGCAGTTTTCTTACAGTTAAGGGAATTACTAGTAATTCATTTAACACACAAATAGTGATTGTGCATCAGTTTCTGCTGGAGGAGAGTTTCTGGAAGGTGTGTGAGGCTGTGTGTTAGTGTTCTGTCTCCCTGTACAGAGGGTGAGAGGGACTGTCTGGTGGAGGAGGTGCATGCTTTGCATCTGCAGGAGGTGAGGTGGAGGGAGGTGGAGGAGAGGAGGACAGAGTTGGAGGCAGAGCTCAGTAACACACACACACTTCTGGACAAGGAAACTGCCAAATACCGCAGCGCCCAACGGCAGCATGAGGTGTGTGTTCATTTTAAATGGGAGATAGAAAAAAAGTGCTGTTGCATTCATTATAACACGGTAAATCCAAAAACATTATACAGAACTGTGCCAAAGTCTCAGGCTCCTGTACAAACTGTTTAAAACTGAGCAGTGCCAGCAAATACACAATTTATCTTTCTGCCAGTGAATACACAATTTAACATTTAAACAAACAAAGAAGCATCCAATAATAGCAAGATTTGCTTTCTTTGTAAAAGTATTGAGAGCTGGTTAGAAGAACACAGGTTTGGTTCCACATTTCACCTCCAGTCTTTGCATTGATGTGTGAAACTCCATCAGCAGCTCCTGATTTAATCTGGTCGATTCAGCTTAACCACTTATTTGAGGTATTTGATGCTTTCACAATTAGAGGTCTAGGAATCACTGTTTACTGTATTAGTATTACTTGTATACATTCTAATATGAACTTTTAATAACATACTGCTCAGCTACAAAGGTTTTAAAGGTAATTTACTCAGATGCCTAAGACTTTTGCATGGTTCTGTAAGTGTACATTGTTACTATATTATACATTTTGTGTTATGGTTATTAGACAACTGTTATGTTGTGTGAGGGAAAAGGGGAGAGGACGCAACTCTAGGGCAAAACAGAGGGATTTAATACACAGCAAAATGAAACAGACAAGAAAACCACCAAGAAATAAACGGGGCAGGACCCGTGCTCTGTATACATATAACAAAGGCTACTGCAAAACTGGTCAACGAGAGA
>JBBPDE010029944.1:0-10436 GCA_037974605.1 Nannopetersius ansorgii
TCTCCTTCTCTTTCTCTCCCTCTTTCTATCTCTCTCTCCCTCTCTCTCTTTGTCTCTGTCTCTCTCCCACTCTCTCTTGCTCCGTCTATCTCTCTCGCTCTGTCTCTCGCTCTTGCTCTCTCTCTCTCCCTTCCTCTTTCTCTTTCTCTCTCGCTCTCTCCCTCTCTCACTCCCTCTTTCTCCCCCCTCTCTCTCCCTCTTTCTCTTTGTCTCTGTCTCTCTCCCCCTCTCTCTTGCTCCCTCTATCTCTCTTGCTCTCTCTCTCTCTCCCTTCCTCTCTCTCTCTCTTCCTCTATCTCACTCTCTCTCTCTCTCTCCCTCTCTCTCTCTCCAGAGGAATCACTGGAGCTGATCACTGACTTACGCTCACATATTGATTAACTCTTTCTGTTGCACACACAGCTGCTTGATCAATGAATCACTTGGCATTAATATTCATGCACAGTTGAATGGGAAAGTTTCCGAAGCCCCTGGTCAAATAATATTTTTTTTTCAGAAGTGCGTTAACACTTCCTGTGAGTGAAAGAAACACGTTTGATCTATTTCTGCACAGTTTAACACATATTTTGTTTACTGAATTTCACACAGTGCATACACTTTTCTCAGCAAGTGAAATTATACTATAATGTGAATATGTATTGATATACGTATCGCCCTTTCACTTAGTGTGTGCTTAGCAAGACCACATCCTCCAAGTGTTTCTTGTAGCCAGTTAGCCTTCGGTTCAACTTTTTCCTTACAGAACACTTTTGGATCAGGAATATGCTTTGCATACCTAACCAAAACCCTAGCAAACCTAGCAAAGAAATTTGTGTCTCACAAAATATTAGGCCATTATCTCTTTCAGCAGGACCGCTTTATCACACACAAACGAAAGGCACTAACAAGAAATAATAAAATATTGATCAGCACAAAACAAAAGCAAAAGAAAAACACAATGTTACCATTTTATATTGTATGAACTCTCACTCAGTGCTGATAAGAATTTCAGTGTTTATCAAGCCCAAGCCACGACTTATGCAAGGTGTGTTTGTTTTTGTTTTTACTGTATTATTTCTTATATCAAACTCTGGATTTGGTCAAGAGATTTTAAACACATCACATCTAGCATTCTATCAAGCAATGCATTTGGGGAAGTATCTTCTAGACTGCCTTACCCAACCTTAGCAGTGCTCAGCAGGATTACCTGGGAACCGGCATTCATATCAGAAGTATGGACGCTTGGTGATGTGGATAATGATCATAAATCTGCCGTTTCCCTGCAGAGAAGACCTCCTCTATAGGCTTTAGGAAGGGGGAGTACGGAGGCAGAAATAATGAAGGTGTCCTTGGGCTTGTGGGAAACCAGTCTGTGACTGCAGTGGAGTATTGGAGACAAATTATCTCTCAGCACAACAATAATGTAGCATTTGCTCTCGGTCGCTCGCTCACATTTCGGTTGCAGCATCATGCACATCTAGGAACAAGACGAGGTGCTCTGCGTTCGTCTGGGCCAGTGACTGATTCATGCAACAGAACACCACTCTTAGATATCAAAACACACATTGTCATATTTGTCCCTCTCTGGTCTGGAACTTTTGTTAGCGTTGTTGTTATCAATCCCATTTTGTGGCTGCTGGTGACCTGGTGGTTATGGAGTTTGACCAGAGATCAGAAGGTCATGAGTTTTAGTCCCTGGACTACTAGTGATACCACAGAGGTCCACTTGCTCCCTCACACACTGCACCCTGGGCCCCTAGTACGTAGCGGCCCACTGCTTCACTTGGTGAATGGGTTAAACAGAGAATGAATTCCATGTTGTTCACACAGTGTGGTGTGATGTGTTCAGACGTACCCATAAAGGGCCATTTTAGTTTATTAGCCGTTTGCTACAATTTATTTATTTATTTCGTATATACACATACTGCACATTGTCCAAATTTCCTCATATATCAAAAAATTAATTGTTGCAGCAATTCAGTTTTGAAATTTTGAAAACAGCTAAACGGGTTCTGAATATGTAAAGTTCTGCTGCTGGTGGTGTTTGAGTGAAAAAAGTAATGAATGTTGCAACACGTGGTCACTGAATGCATTTTATGTAAAAGCAAAGAAAAAATCCTCAGTATAACCCACATGCAGCACTGTTGGGGTCACAATCGGGGAGGCTAGTCCTCCTCGGTCGTAAATCTCCTCTTAGAACAGAGTTACCATGGAACCAGGGATCCATGCTGCTCTTTTATTTGACTTTTATTTACAAGAACCAAACCAAAAGAAACAGGCACGGGGGCCTCTCGAAAACAGGAACGTGATACGAGATTCAAAGAGGGCATAAACCAAGGAAAGTGAGGCGATGGACACAGGGACAGAGGGCAAACTGAGGAGCTACTTAAAGATGATGGACAGATAACAAGAACCAAGGCAGACAGAACTTAAGTACAACCAGAAATCAGGAACCGAACACAAAACAGATGTAAACGTGAATCACATGACACATGAACAAAAATCCAAATGACCACAAGAACACGTGACAACAGAACCAGAACAGACATGTCAAAATAAGAGTCCTTAGACATCAGGAACAGATCAGAAAACACCAGATACGTGACACAGGGAGAACTGAACAGAAATAATAACAAATGTTAACAGATCCAGAACAGAAACAGATCTAAGGAGCAGTGACCCTAAGTGGCCACTGACCGAACCGTGACAGTTGGCTAATTGAAACTGTTGAAAAAGTAGTTTCAGATTGGGAAACACGATTTAGCAATTGTAAAGAAGCCTGGAAATCTCGGGGGGGCGGGGGGACAGACATAGTAATTGGGCAACAAAAGGAGCAGAAACGTGTGTTATTTAAAATTGACGTTCTATTAACACTCAACTTATATAGTATATATAGATATATATAGTATACACAGTGCTGGAAAAATTTTTGCAGTCTCTCTCTCTATTAAAAAATAACACACTGAATACACACACACACACACACACACACACACACACACACAGCTCTGTAAATGCAAGTGGCCTCATAACGATATGCTACTGTATCATTTTGTATGCTAAATGTATGCCACAGACACAATATGTTAAAAAAGAGCACATTCAAAAAATGTACACATGAAAAATATATTTCACAATTATTGCTAAAACTAAATAAACTGAAAGATCAAACCAAGTTATTGTTAAACATTCAGTGTGACAAACTTGAACAACATGATTTCTAAGTCGTTCCAAAAACAACATTTATCACTGACACAGAGGAACGCGGCAAACAAGCTAAAAATGTCAAAGTGATAAACTTCTCTGTGATTTGTTGTTTGCTTTGACCTTTTTTTATTCATTTATGCACTGAAGGCCATCTGAACTGAAGGCCTTAACTCTTTCTCTGGGCTTCATTTCTTCACAGAGATAGGAGAACTCAGTATAAATACAGGAACAAGCAAACAAACAGACAGACACTCTAGGAATAGAACTGGTGTCCCGAAGAGCGAGGGCTTCTTTAAGGCTGACACAGTAAACAGACCAGCAAAAGGAAAAGAAAAGCCAACAGGAGCGTGTGTGAATCAATAGAAGCATAAAGCATTGACTGTTGGTTGTAACATCGGTCTTCGCAGTAGTGATTTAGCAAGCCTGCAATATGCAAATGAGCCTCCTATCTTTTAGTAATGGCGTTCTTTTGTGATGTTAGTATTCTGACCAAATCACAGACGCTCTGAAGTTCTGAGATGAATAAAGGCATCCACACAACAAACAGCAATTATTTATCAAAAGCAGTGCAAGGCAGATGTTAACCCCATCATTTCAAGGGTTACAGATGTGTTTGAAGCCCCGTGACTAGTGTGTACTAGTGTGTGCTAGTGTGTACGAGTCAAAGGCAATTAATTCTTATGGTGATTTACACTCTGAGATGGATTATGTACAGCTTTAAATTTACATTTTGCCATTTTCACTGCAGCTGCCCATTACACCGTGCGAACATTTTGTGATTAATGGACCAACAGAAATCCAAAATGACTTCATACATCTCATAAAATAAAATCTCTACTAATTAAAAGTTAAGAATTTATTTGCATTTCCGATATAGTTACCCTTTTGGAGATACATTGTCTTTGGTCAGCCATGACTGTGTCCTGTCATCACTACAAAACCAAATGCTTTAATTTTTATCTTAATTTCGCATGCTTACTTATTTAAAAATAAATAAACAAACAAACAAATAAATAAATAAATAAATAAATAAATCCCTTGACTTCCCACTTCTCTATGACTTGCGTCGTTCTTCTCTGTGGCTTATGTATTGCTGGGTTAGGTGTTGGCTAGTTATTATGTGACTGATGTCGTTTAGATGCTCTGACTGCAGTATCTTAGTTAAATAGTTGACTCAGATTTAAGCTGTTTTTCAGGTAAGAAACAGTTGTGGGATTCTTAAGCACTGATGTACGTCGCTCTGGATAAGAGCGTCAGCCAAATGCCGTAAATGTAAATGTAATGTAAATGCATACAGAAAATGAAGGAAAATTGAAGGATTAAGTGCACAGATTAAGGTTGATTAAGGGGGTTCACACTTAAATCCCTTTTAAGGTAAAATTAAGGGGTCGGTTTCACAAATCAACAGCCACTTCATTCAAATGAAGGGGTTTGGTGTATTTCAGGGGTAAATTAAAGCAGGGTTAAGCACATTTTAAGTACACTGTTGCTGCCTCCGAAATTACATACTACTTGAGTAGGTCCTACAATTGAATTAGTACGTACTGCTCTACCGTTAAAACAGTGCGTTCTGTACAGTATGAATGAGGGCAGTATGAATGGAATTCGGACGCACTGCATCCGCTGTGTTGATGTTGTCACGTGTCGTGTGTCGTCACAACAGCGCGAAAATTGGCATTATTTTTTACCTTTACAGAGGTCATTTTTTCACAAGTGTACTTTAACCACAATGAACAACGTTTTCTTTAAGGTACTTACACTTGAAAAGAGCCTCCGCTTTCCCCCATTTTTCGAATATGACTCCGCCTCTCCCGCTGCCTTATGGGATAGTGAAGTGTCCATCGAATGCCTACTACAGAATTAGGCCGGAAGCAGTTGGTCATCCGGGGACTTCTCGCCTACTGTTTTTCCCATACTACGAATTCAGACATGCTACTCGCCTCGCATACTGTTTTTCGCACACTATATAGTAGGGAAGTATGCGATTTCGGATGCAGGTGCATGGGGTGGCTCACAGGCAAAACACTCCACTCATCAAGGTCACTGGTATACTGAGC
This sequence comes from Nannopetersius ansorgii, assembly GCA_037974605.1. Lineage (NCBI taxonomy): Eukaryota > Metazoa > Chordata > Actinopteri > Characiformes > Alestidae > Nannopetersius > Nannopetersius ansorgii. The sequence goes on from JBBPDE010029944.1 coordinate 5,244, forward strand.
CTGAGTTTCCCCCTTTCAGCTGTGTGCAGTTGGTTTCTCCCAGTTTGTAATTGTCTTCACCTGCAGCTTGTTTATGTTTCCTTACTTAAGTCCAGGCCGGTTCAAAGAAGGTTGTCAGATCACTCTTGTGTTCCTGAGCTTATTGTCTGTGCTCTAGACCTGGCTGGCTCCTCTAGTTTAGTACCTCACTCATGCTCTGGATTGGTGAAGACCCGAGACTCCTACTGAGAGTCGAGGCAATGGAAGATTCCTCTCCCTGAGTTCTATTTAGAAAATGAAGTCTCAGATGTGTGTCCTCGAAGTTGGAACCATAACATTTCCATTTCTTTTAACATTAAGAAATGACAAAAACATGAACAAAATGTAAAGGATGGGTTTTTTTTTTTCTTTCTTCAAAACAAAACTACACATTTTATTAAATTCCAAACACAAACGTGGTGTTAACTGAAAGCTGAGACCAGCTGAGAATATCTCCTCTGGGCACTGATAGGCTTTTGATGCCCGCTGAAAATGTCTTGCATGGTCCCATTGTCTGGCTGTGACGACATTTAAAATGTGCCAAAATATCCAAAACCCTGTTTTTTCCATGTCTTTACTTTCACCAAGCTGGCCTCTCCAGCATGACTGCATATCAGTATGTTATGTGCAGGAACTATAAACAGTGTTTGCTGTTTTCTTTCTATAGTCCAACCTCTTTTTTTATCTCTTATCAGACTCCTACATGTATATGAGCTCTAATTACTGATTGGCTGCCCTGCTTATTAAAACAAAAACAGTTCCCACATGCTGAGACTGGGCTAAATTCTTGGAAATTCACAGGGAATGGCTTTAAATCACATGCAGAACAGTCTTTGTGGGCTTCTTTTGAACCGCCCACTCCCTTATGCCGCCTGTGGCTACAAGTGAGAAATCTTTACCATAAATTACACAATGTTTCTGTTATCACTGGTGATAACTGTGACTTCTGTGGGTTGATTTAATAAAAGGTGCATCATATTAGCAATATGCAGCAACATAATCGCAGTGCGGGATTTAATCCACATCACACAGCCTTATTTACACTACAGGAGGAGTCAGGTCTTGTGTGTAGGTGTTTCACAGCTCACCCAGATACACACACTCATTCACACACAAATATATACACACACATTCACGCATCTAGTCTTTGTTTCACATTATTTTAGTGTAACCACTCACCCCGTCCCCCCAGAGCACTTCCCACTCAAACCCCCACTCTTATTCTACAGCCTGTTTAATATGATTCAGAACTATACAAAGTACAATGCGTCTACATTCCACAAGCGCTTAAAATGGACTAGAACATTGTGCAAAAAATCCATTATTTAAGTGCCATACTATTCATTCACACAAGTTCTAGGTGTCCAGGAGCCAATTTGTAGCTCAGAACAGTCCTAACGCTGCTCTGCAGAGCTGCTGATGGATGGTTACTACAGCCATTTCTGTTTCATCATAAAAAGGCTCATATGCTACATTTTTCTTTGTTATTTTTTATGATTTATGTGTCATTAATTCATTTTTAAATGGCCATTTTACATCCTTTTATCTCTCATGATTAATCTGACTGTTTTTGGTGGTCTGGACTAGTATACTGTATGCAAATGTGCTGTGAAAGCTGATTGGCTATCCTGGATTGTGTCTCAGTAAAACTGCAGCCTGAAACATTGTGTAAAGTGACCATTTTCTCATACGTGAACACACCAATGCACACAGTGTGAATGGCCTGAAATGGCACGAAATTCACCTCTGTATTTAACGCATTCACCAAACCCCTGGGGAGCAGTGTGTGGGGATGGTACCATGCTCAAGGGAACCTCAGTGGTGCCACTAGAAGCTTGCGATCTGAACCCACATCTTCAGTGTGAGTAGGTGGAGCTAAACTACTGTAGGCTGATATCTTGAAATGGTCAAAAAAGCAGAAAAAAAACGTGTTTCCCATAATATGGGACCCTGAATATATACTGGATTAAATATATCTATCATAATGTGAGCACATACAACATAGTTCGGAAGCAGTTATGGGATGATGATGAACAGTTATAATTTCTGAGCAAATTTGAACTGCCTTTAAAAAGTCAAACAAATTTTTAGGCTTTTATATCTGATTCGTTGTTGTAGAAACTGGGAATAGGATTGAGTGATTAATTGAGTTTAGCAGTATAACTACATTATACAAACTTATTTTTCAGAGTGGATCCATGCTGGCTTTTGTAGTTTTGCATCTGCTCAGTGCCCAGAAGGTCGAAGGTATAGCTGCTGTATTAATCAGTGTTGAACAGATCTGTACTACATGTATATTTCCCTGCAAGCGAAATTTGGGTAACACTTTATAATAACTTTCATTAAAAAACCCATTAACTCACACTTAATAGCTATGAATAAATCATGAGTTCAGCAAAATTAGAAAATGCACAAATGTTCAGAAATGGCAGTTGTAATTGGTGCTCACTGATTTTTAGAACAATGTTTTTTTGTTCTAACAATAAAGAACATCTGTCATGTTTACAAATCAAACATGTATACAAATAACTGCAATTAATTACAGAGCTTTGTTTTATCCAATAGGTGTGACAAAATGATGACAAAATTATTAATTAATGTATTTATTTTCTGAGCCACTTATCTTAACCATGGTGCCACAGGTGTTGGAGGCTATCCCAGCAGTCACAGGGGTGATGGTGGCCTAGTGGGTAGGGTACTTGCCTCTAGATCGAGAGGTCATAGGTTTGAATCCTACCTTCAGCACCACCACTGGTTTCCTGAGTCAAGACATGGACTCCAAATAACCTCCGAAAGTGTTGTATCTGACCAAGACCAGCAGGTGCTTTAAGTCCTGTTAGTTGGGTGGTGAAAACTCAATGGATCTGACTAGTTTGTCCACAAAGCCACACAGATTCTTGATCAAATTAAACGAATTTGAATGCCAAGCTATTTGTTAACAACATTGAACAGTGTTTGCAGTACATTAACCAGCTGAAATAAGACACTACAGAATACTGTTGCAGTGCAGGGGTGTATTTGGTCTGCAACAATGTGGGGGGGTCCGTGTTAAAGTAACACCCACATGAATGCATGAACTAACAATGAAATGATTCAGCTTTTCTAGCAACTGCAAATTGATCTATGACTCAAGAACACATTTTACACACATTTGTTAATAGGAGATACATCTAATGGTTTAGTCTTAACATATTTCATCAATTATATTTAAAGCACGTTCTGAGAGAAGTGGAGGCAGTGTGATGCTCTACGCAGCGTTCTGCTGGGAAACCCCTGGATCATCTGGTTGTCAAAGTTAAGTCAGCACTTTATATTACTATTTCAACTGCAAATAAAAGGGATGTTGTGAAGCTAATAATCATTTCTTATTTTGTAAACATGTCTATCGATCCGGCCAGGACGGATGATGCATGAGACGGCTAGTGGCACCACTGAGCTACCCTTGAGCAACCACACACTGCTCCCCAGGCGCTGTGTTCCTGGCTGCCTGCTGCTGCACTTGTTGAATGGATTAAATGCGGAGAAGAATTTCATGCTGTTCACACTGTGTGCTGTGGTGTGTTTACGTATGACAGAATGGTCACTTCACTTCACTTCACAAGCAAGGCCAAACAACTGGCCTGTGGGGTTTTTTACCTCTCAAAACTAAAAAAAAAACATTTTTCAGTGAGGAGAGAAGGGATAAGAAGCAGGGATGAGAACACAACAGGGAAATAATAGAATATTCATTCAAAAGAGATGTAGACCGCCCTGCTCACTGTCATGCAGGAGGGTTTTGTGCTGGGCTTCCCTTAACACTGTGTGCCCTAGTAGAGCCAGTAGTCTGTTCTAAACCAACTATCCCAAAGAATTCTACCAATGAACTGTACTGAAGGATCATAGCAATGAAATACGGTGGAGGTAGCTCAGTGGGTGAAGGTAGCTCAGTGGATCAGATACTTGCCTCCGGACAAAGAGGTCATGGGTTCGAATCCTACCTTCAGCACCACCACTGAGTCCCTGAGCAAGATACCCCCAAAACAGCTCAGAACAGTCAAGACATGGACTCCAAAAAAACTCTGAAAGTGTTGTATCTGACCGAGACCAGCAGGTGCTTCAAGACCCTTAACCCTAAATTGCTCCAGGGAGACTGCCCCCTGTAGTTAGGGAATGGAAGTCACTTTGGATAAAAGCATCTGATAAATGCCGTAAATGTAAATACACCAGTATTTGTATCAAAGAATCATATCAGTGATCATACCAAAGGCTCACACCAATTAATCACAACAAAGAATTACACGAATGAACCGCATTTATACCAAAGAATCATACAAATGACGGCACAAAAGAATCATACCAGTGAGTGAATGATACTTACATTCATTTTTTGTAAATAAACTGTATTTGTGTGAGTGGGGAGGAGGTGATCTGATAGCCTACATGCATAAAGTAATTAATACAGAAATATGTGAACCAAGTACTAATAATACTATTGTGATCTCTAATTATTAAAAATGGATATTGGATATCAATATCAAATAAGAAACAACTTTTTAACAGGAACAGTAACATGTGCGTAGAGATTCAGCCGTTTGTTACTTCACTGGCAGCTTTTTCTTTCCATTGTCTGTCACAGAGGTCTCAGTCTGATTTGCATGCTGCTATAAATACTTCAGCGAAACACCTCAGTGATGGTGGACAGCATGGCGATTCATCAGAAAGACAAAACACTATTAACTGCTGTGGCATAAATCAACAAGTGAATATAGTGCTGATGTAAAGGATGATATGCGTATGTAACACACTGTCTGGGCTTTTCTCTGCATATAAAACCTTTCCGTAACAAGCGTCATACAAACAAAGGGAAATCTAAAAGAAAGGGATGCATTAAAGTAGTGAGAATATCTGTAAATATCTGACAGCTCTTTCAGCAGCTCAGTCACTCTGAGTGATGCGCGTGGTTTACTCCGTAATGGGCAAAAATGTATCCTCATATGAGGAAACTGAGGAGTTTGGCTCGGATGGGGGGCTCTGTCTTGTCCACTCCATTTGTGGATGTGGCGGGGCGGCGTAGGAATAAAGTGAGTTTTTAAGGCCACTACTGATGTATACACCAGTTGGCTATTTTTAAGTGATCTAGGATCATAAAAGCTGCCAGACAACGCCACCTAGGGACTTTCACCCTAAGATATACTC
>JBBPDE010029963.1:9647-22147 GCA_037974605.1 Nannopetersius ansorgii
CTTTTATTCCAAATTAGACCCAGTAGATAGGGCCACCTTGTGTTCAAGCTGTATTGGCTGCCTCAATAGCAGTACAGACGTCAGTGACTTTAGTGTTGTTTCCTCCTTTAACCTTAAATGTACCTCAAGCCTTTGCCGTGATTCTGTTACAAAATAACATTTCTTATTTACTGCGATCGAGACATTCGTCTTGGATAACTGTGTTATTGTCTCAACCGCATTTGTCTATCGAGCACAGAACTAAATTCCTCCACCCTCCTGCCCACAGCAGAGGATAGGGAACCGCACTGTTTTGCTGAAATCTCTCAGATAACAAAGTCTAGACCCGACCTTCCAGATCAACTGCTAAAAAACACAGATTTGGAAACACTTGTCGATGGCTTGTGTAGGAAAAACCCTGATGGCACTAATTCCATCGGTTATGCAGTAGTCCCGCTCGACAAAACTATCAAAGCAGAACCTCTACCCAAACATTTATCTGCCCAGGTGGCTGAGCCGGTTGCTGTTACAGAAGCTTGTCGTATTTCAAAAGGAAAAGTGGTAGATATTTACGCTGACAGTCAATACGTGGAAAGATGATATATCATCAGGATCTCAATTTGGATTAGCTGAAAGCTGTACTACTATCAAAAGCAGTCATCCTCTGTAAGTGCATACAAGGGCTACAGATCACTATCTAAAGCTATTTCGCAATTCAATTTTTCTGATAAAGGTACTTAGACGTAACTGTCTATTCCACTTATTGTACAGAGTGTTTTATTTTAACTTAAACTATATTCTCCTCTTAGTATACTTTTTATTATGGGTAAGTTGTACTATTTCTTAATATATTTCTAGTCTGAGTATATTTGATTATATATTCAGGTATTTTATTCTGTATTGTTCTGTCTTGTGTGAGTGAGTGTGATGTGAACAATTTCCTCCGGGATAAATAAAGTTCTCTGATTCTGATTCTGATAATGTTAAAATATTAATGGTACTGACAAACTAATAACTGCATTTTTCCAAAAATGAAAAGATTACTCAGTCATGAAGCACTGATTAGGTGATTTTAGACACAATAATTTATTTTAGCATTGTTGACAACTCACTTAAATAGAAAGAAACCCAAGACGAACAGAATGTCTTTTGGTGGAGGAAAGCCCAATAGACTGTAATCCAGTCTTTAACACAGGTATAGTGTGTTAAAGCCCACAAAGAGTTACTGTATCCGATCTACCTGCAGGTTTCAGGGGCGTTATTATAAACGTTGTGTAATAATTCCTGATTTTTTCTTTATATTTTATCTTGCTGCCACCTGCTAGACTGTTCTGCACCACTCTGTAGCCTAACCCTCTTGAATCCTCTTCATTCTGACTGAAGATGCAGTGGGGTCCAACTGTCTGACCTGAAGATAAAACAAAAAGCACTAAGAGTCACTAAGAACATTTGTGATGCCTGCTACTTTTAAAGCAAATCACCAAAAATGAACAGTTCTGGGAAAAAAAAAATATTTCCAGGGTTGTACTTTTTATTCAAACTATGTCGACAAAATAATTTGTACTCAAAAGCAATGCATTTTCAGGAATGGCTCCTTTACTTTTCTTTATGTATTAAACTGCAGAAGCAAACTTAAGACACCAAACATGTCTTGGATGATTGATCTGTATTTAGGGGAGATTGTCAGTTAGATTTTTTGCTGAACTCTTTTTTTGGCTTTCATTATTATTGTACTCTGGTATTGAGGAGAATTTGCCATTTCTTTTCCTAATCGTTCTTCTGTTTGTGTGTTTATCCAATCAGAGCTGAGGCCAAATTTCAGCTTGGCATCCAAGAGCAACCCGACCAATCAGGAAGATGAGGATGATGATGACACAGCCCATCATGGAGGTCCCGCCCACAAAACCAGAGCCCCACCCATTATGAGCCATGATGATACGATGGCTACATCTGGAGTTCCACTGTTTCTCATGAATCTCACACGGCGCAGCACACTTTGAGCTTGTATGTGGGCCCAGATAAGTTTCTTCTGTTATTCTTATAACATACGTTCCTTACTTAGTAGTTACAGAGTAATTACCAAATCGTAAATGGGAATTTCAGAACAGTATACCTAAAATCACTACTTGAATAATAAACCTGGATTCAAAGGGTTTACTCAGTTAGAGAACATGCTTTTCACACTTGAGCTGATCTGGTTATCATTAAAAAGCCTTTGTTGGTAAGTAGTGTTAATAGAGAGCCAACTACTTTGGGGAAAAAAGCCAAACTTCACACATTATATCTTCTTGTTATGGTTTAACCATAACTTTTTTATATTATAACACACTCTGCCATTTCTCTACACATCATCTCTCAAAAGTACTCTGTCAAGAGTCAAGAGTACTGTGTCAATTCTGTGTCAAGTAAAAGATTTTATATATATATATATATGAAATGTCTTGCATTGCCATGCTAACAATGATGTACATCCTTTTTTCCTACACTGGGGCTGAATCTCAACTAGCTTCCTGCTCCCTAAGGAGTGCCCTGTGTAGGTCATAAAATACTGTCCTTTACTCAAGTCGTGCTCAATATGTCTAGCCAATAGTCTTTTGGGAATCAGTTATGTGTACACAGTTCCATACTGGACATAATGTGCCAATTGGGTGTTTAAGCCAGAATTTTATATCTTACATCACACACTATTTAGATAGAAGGGATCTATTAGAGATACAGACTTATTTAACTAGAATGATAATCTTTAATTATAATATTGCTAGAACATGGGGATTCAAGGCATGTAAGACATTCTTTACTTTCATATATATCAGTTTTACAGTAATAACACAGTTGGTACTTTAAAATAAAAGCTCTTAGCGTCTTAGCTAGTTAATCATCCTAGTTCTAGTTAAAGAAATATACTCAGCTTGAGTGAAAAAATTTTTTTTATTGACCTGTTACTTAATTTAGTGGTCAGTGCAACAAAGTCAATTGCAAACAGCTGGTGTCTGACAGGCCGTGTTTGGTGTTTTTGCTTTAGGTTACTAGAGGAGCTGCTGGAGAAGGAGCGGGAGTATCAGTGCATCCTGCAGCAGGTGCTGGAGAAGAAAGAGCCGGAGACTAAAGATGCACTCTGAGCCCTTAGGTAAGAATGGGGAACACACTCACTCACATACACACCACCCACCAGCTGTCAGGCCCACCCATGTAAGCAATATTAGTGGTATACTGAGTTGAGTAGCTTACTGAGTTCACACTAAGGATTAGAAACTTGGAGTTGTGGGTTCAAATCCCAGAGTGGGCAGAAGTGTTTTAACATAAACTTCCTTTTGGCCATAAAACCAATATTTGGGTGCCCCTCTCACTGTGCAAAAGTTTGGGTACACACCAAGTATTGACATCCTTCTTAATATGAAGAAGTATTGGTACCCCTGTCTTTTTGACCATTTTTTAAAGTGTAAGGTGACTATTTGTTGTGTGTGAACACACCACAGCATAAACAGGACAAAAGTCTGTCTCTGAATTTAACACATTCACAGAGCGAAGCAGTAGGCAGCCAGGAACACAGCACCTGGGGAACAGTGTATGGGGACACTGCCTTGCTCAACCAGCTAGCTACACCTTTGCAACCACCTGCACTGCCATAGTAACTGCCTAGCAACACTACATCAACTGCATAGTAACAATCACAGTGTAATAATGCTTCATATATTTTTCATGGAAATTTAATCTAGTTTAGTAGTAATAAAGCATGAACAATATATAAATTGGTTATCATTATTACTGTATTGACATTTGCAGAAAACTACAGTGTCCAGTGTTTTTAGTCTTGTGAACCAGTCTGGTCTTCAGCATATTTTTATATTTGGGCATATTGTATATTTGGCAGCTGCAAATGCCAATTTGCAATGTAACCTTGTGGCTTTAGTTGTAATGCTTTATTCTGTTGTTTGTTTGTGTTTATGTATTGTAGATGTTGCTACTCCCTCTGTGAGTACGCAGAGTTCATTATGAGGAAATTATCAAGTTCCAAGATTTCAAACTGCTGAATTGAATAAAGATATGTAAGGGTGTAGTGATACTTATATTTTAAGGTTTAGTGTGATTTTTAATGATACGGCCTATTTTCGATTCTATTTTTTATACTTTATGTGTTAAAATTGGTTAGGTTTTTTTGGGGGGGGGGGGTGATTCTAAAAGAAAAAAATGTAACTACATTTAGATTTTTTTTGAGCATTCATTGATACTGTTCTGAGAAACTAAATTGTAAACAGTTCGTCTTTATTTGATTAACTGGGTGTCAGTCATTGAGATCACCTAATGTTTAAGTTGGTTGATTACTGTGAGGGTGAGCAATATCACAGTATAGTAAAAGTCAACAAATAAACTGTTTTCAAATGAACACCACATGCTTTTTATGCTGAATGTAAAGGTTCCTCTTTTGTAGATCGTAGCGGAGGAATACTAATGTTGAGATACATTTTAATTGTGCTCAAAACTTTTTTGACCTCATTTAGGGACACACAAAATCAGATGAACAGATAAATGTACTCACTCTTTTTAAAATGTTAATACACAACCAACCCAGACATTACCAATAAAAACAGACACGTATTTGCCCACATCCCCAAACAGTGCATCTACCCACCACTTACATAGGTGCTTCTTTCTAGCCCACCCTGCCCACTTTGTTTACAAGAAAGATGCAGAAAGGGTGATGAATGTTATTGCTTTTATTCCGAGGGGGCAGAAAGGAATTCCATTAAATCTGTGATGTGAGATTAAGGATGCTAAGGCTAAAACTCATTTTACTTTAGAAAGTTTAGGTCATTCTGAGGTGCCCATGGGCTAGAATGTAGGGGTCTACCCAGAATCATGTGTGCCGTGGTGATAAAACTGTGCTTTCTCCTGTAGGGGATTTTCTGTAAGCTTTGGAAGGCCATCACAGAGCACAGAGAGAAGCCTGGCTGAGTCTGGGCCTGCCGGTCCCCTCTCTACTGCACTTTACTCTGGTGTATTGTATCACCTCTCAATGTTTTAATACAGTTGGTAACCAAACCTTTATGGGACCATCTAGTTCAAATGTATACAGTTGCACTGTAAATACATAATAGTGTGCTACATTCTGTCAGTAGTTGCTGGAATGCGTTTCCAGAAAGCTTTTTATGAAACAAACCTCTACACCAGTGATGTTGTGACTTGGTACTTTTTCATAGAGGAAATCTATTACTATTTTCACTTAAATGCATAATCCTCCATGCAAAAATGTTTGAAATTATACTGTATTCTTGAAATAGATGTGACACACAGTCCCTGTTTTTTATCTCCTCTAATCATGACAAACTAATGAGATGATTTGTGTAATGTTATATACGTTATATAATGTTATATTAAGTGAAATAAAGTGTGACTTGAACAACATGTGTGCATATTTTTCTTATTTAATACAGACTAATGTAAAACAAAAATAATTCAATACTACACTGTAGGGTACATTGAACTACAGGAAAGCAATATGAGAAAACTGATTGTGTTAATCATTTGCAAGTAATTTTTGTAGCAGGTGGAACAAACAGCTAAACGAGGTTTTCGAAAAGTAGTTCAGTTTTATAAAACTAATCATTTTAACATACTTTAGTCAAACTAACATTTGGAGGACTATTAATAAGCAGAAATTTCCCCGTGCGTGTAGTTTACTAATGTTATGAATACTCTTACTTTGTAATTAGAGTGCAATTACATAATATTTTTAATACAACACGTTTTTTTCGTGTTTCTGAGTCTTCAAGCTCAGTGGGTTGGCCTTTATTTTAGACCTGGATTTGCTTGCAGTGGCAGTGGCTACGTGGCAGTTACCCCATAAGTGCTGCCATTATAAAGTGACGATTCCAGGCAGTCGTCACGAGTCCACTAGGCATTGCAATGGCGAGCACAAGGTAAAGTGGAGCCTTCTACTCTATCCATTCTTGTATCTGATCTAGACCTTGCACTATTTTTGCAATATTTTTGATGCTTTTACAAAAACATTATAATCGACTCACACCTGTTAAACTCGCTAGTGCAGTTAGCGAAACACAAAGGAGAGCGTGCCAGAAATGGTGCACGTTCAGGCATGTTCACTAAATTTAGGAAATGAAAGTGTGATGAAATGAAAGGAAGTTTTAATGTTGTGGCATTACATAATTGTTAGTGTGCCAGGCCTGCAGCTAGTGCGCCGGCCCTGCAGACGCGTTTTTGCTTTCTCTCTCTACGCCGCCTATGTCGCCGGCTTCGGGGATGGGGATCCACGGGGAGCTGGGTGTCCTGGTCATTTCCACCGGGATGTTGTGCGAGTTCTGCTGTAACACTCCACTCGCAGCAGATAGTGATCTTAAGAAGGTTATGTCGGTTGTAGGATTTATTTGCCCAACAGGGTGTGCAACGAACTAGCAGGGAGAGCACCGAGAAGCTGCAACTGTGTGCAGCGCCATCTTGGAAAGAAAAAAAAAGTCTTAATAGTGCTACTTGGAGGTGCTATCCCTTCATAAAAATGTCAGTGCAACATGGGCCACCTGACTAAAAAATAATTTTGTAAAGTCAAATAAATGCATAGAAGGACACAAATATATTTTACACTAATTACAACTTAAAACACTCCTACCTGCTCCACTATGTGCTAGACTCACAAAGCCTCTTAGAATTGACTTGCTAAAGTTTTACTGAGAATATGCAGAATCTAAATATTACTCAAAAACAGGCAGACCTCTGCTGTGAATTGACTTTAAATAGAGTTTTTTAGAGTATCCACCAGTACTAAATACATTTGGATACTTGATTTTTATTTCCTATTTATACTTGATATATACTTATACTTGATATTTATTTTTATTTCTTCTTTGGGCTCTGTCATGAGTTACTGCGCATGATGAAATGTAAAATTCTATTATCACTTATTTCTTGCAATGACAGTGGACTTCTGATTATTTCATTCTCTTTGAGAATGGGTAGCGTATATATCCATGATCACCTTACCTGTTCTCTGATTTGACAGCCCCTTTCCATTGCATAAACAAAATGGTACCCTAGTGGTTAGGGCACTCGCCCTGTGGTCAGGAAATCAGAATCAGAAAACTTTAAAACTTTATTTATCCCGGAGGAAATTGTTCAAATAAGGAACGCTTCACGATTTTGCGTGTCATCCTTGCACAGAGGCCATGCTAATCTTCTCTGTATCGTTCCAATTTTAGTATATGTGCTACCGTCGCGGGTTCAATTCCCAAGACCACTAGGCACCTCTGAGGATTCAGCGTTTTAAATACTCCATACATCACTACGTTTTATTCCTGTCAGCCATTTTGAGACTCTTTCATTTCATCATATCAATGAAAGCATGTCATTAATCTTTTATCAACTAGAAAAGTTCTAAATGGCGCTCAAAAGGTAAGGGAAACTGTCATCAGACCCTTTTTTCTTCAGAAATAGTTTTGTGGGGATTTAAATTCCTGAGATTTGTTCCTTTCATGGATGTTGTACTTTGGACACCATGTGCTCGCATGTATATTTGACTGTATCTGGCTGGAGTTAACTCAGACATAAGTATGTGTGGAAAGGATATGGTTCTGTTTATGTTATCAAGTAACGACTTGCTTTTTCCCATCAATTGTTATAAATGTTTGGGCATGACACGAAAGAGGAAAACACAGGAGAGAGGAAAGAGTGACAATATAATATTACCAGACATTGACACTTGTTTTTTCCTGTATAACTCCAGACAAAGCCGAGATTCTGAAGAACGAATGAAAGGTCGAGACTACCTTTTAATACTATTATCATGTTTTATTATCATGTTGGTTTTATAAGTTCTGATTAAATTCTCTTGGTTTGTACACAGATGCTGCTGCTATCATGGCACAGTAAGATTATTATTCATTTTACTGTTGTGTACTTTATTCTCTATTCATGATAAGTCTGCATATATTATTTTTCCGGCTTAGGTGTGGTCAAGATGTGTATACTGTTCTGAGACATGTATGCATTTTTGTGTGATTTTTCATTTTCCATGTATATATATATACAGATAGACAGACAGACAGACAGACAGACAGACAATAAAAGCTGACCACACAGGGACAGACCATGGGATACTAATTGTTAGTAAAACAGATTGTCTAGCTGTCCTTGATAACAGAAGTTGTTTTTTCTAAATTGAATAAATAACATAAATCAAAAGCAGTTGTAATAATACATGTAATAATGACATGTTTCTTCTCTGTAACTCCAGACAAAGCCAAGATTCTGAAGAACCAATGGAAGGTACAGACCACCTTAAATACAAATTTACCCACAAAATTATTATGTTTATTATGCATCATGTTATTATTATTTCTGACTAAATTTTCTTGGTTTGTACACAGATGCTGCTGCTATCATGGCACAGTAAGATTATTATTCATTTTACTGTTGTGTACTTTATTCTCTATTCATACTCTATTAGTCTGCATATCAGACTTTTCTATAAGCAGTTGGAAATCATTGGGTCATAACTTGTCTCCTGGTCGAGAATGTCACGTCAAAGTAAACATTACTGTTCTCATGCACGCACAAGTTGTTTTGTGTGTTTTATCTGCATTCTAATGTTTATTAAACTATTAACAAGCAATTAATAATAAAACAAACCGTTTTAAGCAAACATTACAATGTGGGATACATTGGTAATGAGATCATAAATCTGTCAATAATCTGTCAATAATTTACTCATTATTTGTTTTAATCCATTAATTAACCAATTAACTAATTTGTATATTTATTTATACATTCACTTAGTACCTGAATTGTAAACATGAGTAACAGTTGAATTATAATCACTTCCTTTTTTTACTTGGGGTGAACTTGATCTCAATGTAAAAACATTTGAACATAATAACAGGGACAACACATATCATTCTTTATCAAATTTCAGGCAGGCTTGCAACTAAAGAATGACAATGAATTAATATTTAATTGATTAACAGTTACTCATTTACAGAAGAGCTTATTAAAAGAGCTTATTATCTCAATACTTTTATTCCACATTTCTAAAATGACTTACAAATATTGCTTTAATTGCTGCTTAATAATACACTGTTAGGAAACATACATTAAAATGTAATATGGCATGAAATGCCAGAAGACTAGTTTCAACCGGATATAGGTGAGTAATTTTGGTTTTATATGAAGTGCTCCTATTTATATCTGCCCAACCAGAGAAAGGGGATAAGACATGAATTCATGTAGAATTTAATCATCTTTCATATCAACACACATCTCGTTCTGCAGCCATTGGTCTGGCCCCACACTATCCTCAATTCTTGACTACTATAACCATATGGTTTTTCCACATTCAGCTTCCTTGTGACCTTTCTCACATTTCACCAATGGTTTATGGCATGTTTGGCAGACAACGAAACCCGTGTCAATCCAGATTTTGTCTAATTCTCAAGAATCATTTTGATAATTGAGATAATTATCCGCTTACTCAGAGAGTGTTTATCTGATCAGTCTGATTTCTTTTTTTTTTTTTAAAAAAACCATGGAATCAGAATAGTATTACGGAAACAAATATAAATGTTCTTTAGAGGAATGTAAAAAGTGAGAATATTGAGATGAGCTGATAAGCACTAAAAGAAAGTGATTCTGTTTATATGCAAAAAACTGCTTGTGTGTGTGTTTGAGTATGTGAGTGTGTGTTTGTGTGTGTGTGAGAGTGTGTGGACATGTGAGTGTTTGTGTGTGTGTGTGTGTGTGTGTGTGTTTGTGTGTGTATGTGTGTGTGGGTGTGGATGCACTCATTTAGTGCTTATGGAAGTTACAACCAACTGTTCTTGAATCATTTGACCCCAAGGTGTGAGCAGTATTCAGATGGGGGCGGGGTTTGGGCGGGGTGGTGGATGGGTTGCTGCGTGTGTGTAGTCTCTGTCCTTTGGTTGTTGTCCGGCGAAAAGAGAGGGAGGTTGCGTGCGTGCAGAGTCTCGCCGAAACAATACATGGGGGGTGGGGCGAAACGAATGATGAAGGTGTGCAGACTGGGAAGGTGTCCAATCCAGTGATTGTGATGCCTGACTTTTTTCTATTTCTATAGTCAAGATCCAGGCTACAATTCCAGGTTAACTGAGGAACAGGAAGACCTAATTAAAGGTAAAGTTCTCCTTTTCAGTACGAATTTCAGATGTTTTACTGTAAACATACCTACTGAATGATTATCATGTTGCTATCATCATTGCTGACTAAATTCACTTTGTTTGTACACAGTGTCTGCTGCTATTACAGCACGGTAAGATCATGGAGTAAAGTTCCTTCCTTGTAATGCTGTGTATTTTACTTTCTACTAATGATTAGTCTACAGATAACAGTGTCCTATAAGTCATTTCAACTGGGTAAAGTGCAAGCCTCCATGAAGACACATCAAAAACATGTACAATATATTAAAAATATAATAACATTGTAATTGCAATTCTAAGCACAACACAGACACAAATGGTTACAAAAAACAGTATCTCTAACTGGATACTAAGCATTTAAGCTCCAGCCTTCACTGTTTGTTCCAGACCCTTTTATTGCAGAGAAGATCACCACATAGAGGCACGGAACAAATGCGATAATGTTATTTCACAGATTCACCGGTTTTCACAATTTGTGTGTGCTCGTGGAACATAACTCCTGCGAAATTTGGGGTTTTTTGTATTCTCTGTGTCTGCATGGGTTTTTACCAGGATCTCCAGTTTCCCCTCACAGTCTGATGACATATGTGTGTGTCTAAATCTGATTGTCTGCCCTACGATGCACAATTAAAAGATATGTGCTAAAACAATTGAAAAACAATGTAAGAAGACATATTAAAACGTCATATGTTTGATTTCATCTTCTCAGACCTCCTGATCTGAACAGCCTCACCAGATCTGGGAGAAGGTATCTAAGTGCTGATGGTGCCTTTCGCACATACCAGTTCATAAACATATGTGTCCCAAACACACTTTTGTGTTGCCTGCATATTTGTTACATCAAATATAAGGACATTCAAGATCTTTTCAAGAACGATCGTACGATGAACGCGATCATGGCCTTTCTAAACGATGAAAAGTTTAATCAAGCGAAAACTTTGTGGTTCATTCATTTGAACCTTATATCCAACAACAGTAGATTCATTATGAACAGTGTGGTTGATGGCTGGAGTGAGGTCAAAGATCACGTGCCTATGTTTAATGAGCTGGTATGTGCAAGGAACGAATGGGATGACGACAGATCCAGCCCGAGAGTCAGTGATGATCTACACCAAAGCATAAAAAGGTAATCATTTCCATAACTAAGTTTGTTCTGTTCTCTCTCTCTCTTCACTTGCTTATATTGTCTATATAATATATATTCCAGACTTATTCTCAAAGCTTCTCAGAGCATGGTCAACAGGGCTTATGGTATATTAAGTTGGTAAAAACATAATGACAAAAATGTAGCCAATATCTAGGCTTTGTGAACTCTTTAATTAAGCTTTCTTCTCTAAAAAAAGCTTAAAGTATTCACATTATGTTTGGGCATCATTTTTACCTTTGGGTTCTCACAGTCCATCTCACATTTTTAACAGATATAGAAATTAAAATGAGGAATTTTCAACTTGAGATAATGGGAGTCTGATTTATAAACTGGTGCTTTGAGTTGCCAGACAGAGGAGGAGTTATAAGGGTAGAGACGAGGTAGAGTTGCAGACAGATTGAAGTCATAGAAGACTGTGATACTCGGTGCTCGGGTTATATGCAGTATATTTTGCTTCCCTTATTCAAGTGCCCTGACAACTAGATGCTTGCCTTCACATTGTGTCTTATTGTGTCCTTTCAGCGTGAATCTGTTCATTTTTTCCCCAGGGAATTTGAATGCTATGGTGATGTGAAGCTTCTAGGGTGGAACTACACAGATCCCACCATTGTTGTTGTCAATTCTGATGAGGGAATGGACACGAACCCTCCGCTCAGTATTACAGATAAATATGGCAGGTAAATTCCATAAAGTGTGAGTAAAAGTGCATTTTTCTCCAGAACATGTTTGAGTGCATTGATTCAGTGACACGGTGTTTGACAGTTCTATTGAATATGCAATTGAAAAAAAGAGTTATGCTCTTATGTTTCTCCATCAGGACCTTTGAGCTTCAGTTTTTGTTGCTGTGTCAGACGAACGTGTCACCTCACCACATGATTGGATGCAACAAATTACTGGACAGATGGGTCCTCTACGACGATAACCCAAAGATTCCACCCTTCACTGACTTCGACATTCAGCGTGCCTATACTGATAAAGAATTAAAAATATATCTGGCTGGATTTGTGAAGTCGAGTCAATCTGGGGAAAGAAATGGACCCATGAAAGAGAAGGGTATGTCAATTTGACCATCCTTGGGAGGTGACAAATTTTTCAAACTCTTTGCCATATAAGTTCATTTTTATGATTCTTTCTTTCAATCAGTATCATTTGGAGTCCCTGAGGAAGGAAGTTCTCATTTTGGAGTCACGCCTTTCAGCAGGAGGAGCTCTTCTTGT
>JBBPDE010029964.1:0-10435 GCA_037974605.1 Nannopetersius ansorgii
TCTTTTTATAATAAAAGCTTATCTTTTTGAGCGAAGAACACTTTGTCTGTTTGATGATTCTCACCTGCCACGACAGCTCCCTCTGAGTCACTCAGTAAACTGATCCGGATCTGCGAGTCACTTGAGTCATTATTGCCAAATTGACAGCAGTGAGTCAGCTGAATTGTTTGAATTGTTTTTCAAAAGAAAGTAAGTGTCATGCTTAACAAATTAATCAATTAAATTTCAAATAAAAATATCAAGACGAGGTTACCTCATTGGCAAAGATTTGTTTTAAAAATATTACAAAACACACATAAAACAATTGGAACAGAATAAACAGGTCTATGCCAAATGAAGGAAAATATAAATCCTTCCATGAAATACAAAATATTAAAGATAAAAACACCAACAACAAAAATATGTGCAAAATCAGTAAAAGGAAATAGGCTACATGCAAATGCTGAATGGGCAACCTATGTTAAATATTTATTTAAATAATATTTAAATATAAACAACAAATGGAATAAAGAGCAAAGTGTGCAAATGCTAAACATATTTTAAACACCTGGTGTAAAAAAAACATGTGCTGAAACCAAAAATAAGAAATGCCAAATAATATGGAAACAAATAACTATATACAAATGCCTATAATTGCTTTAGCCTACAGATTAGCATTTAAAAAATGCCAGCTCTCTTACTTTTAAAGTGCTGAGGCTGCCCCTAAATATGACACTGTGTGTGCTCATATTTAAAATGTGAAAGAAAGGCTGTGTGGTCAAATAAATGATTGGGCTGTAGTTATTTAGGTTAATGAAGTCTATCACTGACCAGTGTAAGAACGAGTCTGTGGAACTCATGTGCTTTGGGCTACGCTTGGTCCCCCGCGGTGTAGCCTGTACGCCGGTAGATTCACTCATTAGGCTAAGGTCGAGATCGGAAAGTGCTATGACTCGATTGATTAATATTTTCTGTTAGAAAGGAAGTTAACGCGTGTAATCTATCATGTACTGGTGTTTCAGGTAGCGTTAAATTAAACCTGCACGGTTTAGTGATTCAGACTTGGCTGCATGTTTTGTGGAGGATGGCGGATTCTCTGACTCGGCCTACTTGCCTTAGGAGCAACCTCTATTCAGATCTGGCTCTGTGTTTCTGCTGTAAAGAAAGTTAACCGGCTGATTCACTCCTCTCTGAGCGGTTCAGATCCAGCTCTGTGTGGCGGAAGTTAACCGATGGATTCACTCGTGGCTCGGCCGACCCGTCTCTGAGCGGTTCAGATCCGGAGGAAGTTACGGATCGCTAACCCGATTCAGGATCAACTGCAGGCTTGTTTTTGGCTCTGACTGACACGAGAAGACCACTAGGTGTATTCAACTTTACAGGAAGATGTAGGATAACCCTCATCTAAGTGTGGTGGTGCAAAAAACAGTAAGTTATGCAACTTTTATTGTAGTAATTTATGTTGTAATGATAATGTAAAGATGTATAATTTGGCGTGGTTTATAACTTTGACATGATGATGTTAGGACTCGACAGATTCGGTTTAATGGAGACCTCAGATTCGTGATTCGTGAGTTATTTAATGGATCTGGGTGATTCACCTGGATGAGTCGTGAATCGCTCTGCTCCACAAGAACTGGATTCCAAAAAATAAAAAATTGCTGGAAGGGCTCCAGTTTTCAGATCCATTGCTTGTAGCAAATACAAATGTTAAAAAACAGCAAGCTAACCACTGACTAGTTTACATTTACATTATTTATCAGACGCTTTTATCCAAAGCGACTTCCATTCCCTACCTACAGGGGGCAGTCTCTCCTTGGAGCAACTTGGGGTTAAGGATCTTGCTCATTGACCCAGTGGTGGTATGCTGAAGGTAGGATTCAATTCAGTTTACAAATGTTTACAAAAGTTTAACAGAAAGTTTATACAAAAATATTTATTAGAAACCTTAAAAATAGTGTGTGTAATTAAACAGTGAAAGGGCTCGAACGCAGCGAAATCATTTAGCAACAGTCAGCTAATCTTATTTAATGCAAACTTTAGCTTTAGATAGTTCAAGTTAGTCACCTAAACTACAATTTAATAGAAAGGTCAGAAGTTAACTGACATCAGCGTTCATCTGCACACACGACAGGATCAGAAACTCTGAAGGTGCTGAAGTGTGTAAACACGCTACCGAACTCCTCACAGTAACACAGCGTCTCCATGGAGCTGCAGGAGGAGCGCGCGCCTGCCCTCGAGCTACAGGGATGTTCAACTAACTAATGTTGAGAAATGGTACAGTCCATTTTAGGGGTGTCTGAAATCGCCAGTAAGGAATTCCTGTCATAAACCACGGGGATATATATTGTAATATTTACAGGATGTATACATGAAGTTTAAGTCCTAATTAGAGGAGGACAACCCCCCCTCCCCTCAAACCCTTCATTCCAACCCTGGATCATGATGCATGTTTCTTAAAAGGTACAAGCAACTGAACTGAGGGTCTGAGGGTGCTGGGAAGTTTAAGTAATCTTAAATCTCTCAGTGTATTTTAAGCGTGCAGTGAATAGAATTAAAATACATTTTAAAATGTAAACCTGCAGCAGTTAAAGAAACGTCGCCAAATGAATATAAATATGAAAATGAGTGTGACTTGGAATATGAATATGGATACCAATACGAATATGAATATGAACGTGGATACGAATATAATCCGACTCCTCAATGGTGAACCCTAACTCACCTGCAGTTCAGACAGTGGTCACTAGAGGGCGGCAGATGATGAAGCTCCGCCTGAAACATGCGTGGATTCCAGGAAACCACTGCAGGTTAAACAATTTTACCTGAAAACATGCAAACCACATTAATCATCCGCTAATAGCAGAGTTTATTCTACACTGCTTAGAGAAATTGGGTGCATATGCTTTTTAATTTTTTGTCATATTACAATTTAATAAGCCTAACTAGAAAAATGTGTTGTCAAATAATTATGTAGATCAGTTTTGGGAGTAACTGTTAAGAACCGCTCATATAAAAGTTTTAATTTCACTGTGTGTAATAATAATAATAATAATAATAATAATAATAATAATAATAATAATCTGTAATAATTGTTGATTATTGTTGCACCATATACTGGGCGCAAGATCCATTATAGCATGGAAGGATATGCCCTCCCACTTATCCACCCCAAGGTTTATATGTTTTCAGTGTTCCTGCATGCACAGCTTTATTATGTTTTCATGTGCAGGAGAGAGGAGTCTCATGGTTTTCTATGTTATGTGAAATATTTGATTTCTAATATAAGTATTTTTCCACTTCCATGTCAGTGTCACTGCTGTGCTGAGAAGATCTACTACCCAAATAAAACCCGCGCACTGGTCCTGGCCATTGATGAGTGGAGGGAAAGTGAAAACAAGTGATGCACTGAAACAGATGGACAGTCTGTAGCGGAGTGTATGTGGAGTGGAGGTGATGAAGCAGACAATGAGTGGAGATACAAGAACGATGCGCCTGATGAAGAGCCTCATTTTTTTTTTATTTTTGTTTCACACTTGCAGAACACACACATACAGAAATCTTTTAAGGTTAGAAAGCAAAAGCAAAACCCAAAACCCCCAGCATGAACAGAAAGACATGATTAGATAAAGGCCTTTAGAATGTGGAGTTTAATCTCATTCTCCATTCCACCATCCTCTCATTTTTCATCAGCCCCTACGTTATGGACGTCCATAATGCACTGGGCGATTATTTTGATCACATGCTATAAAAATGTGTTCCTTCCTCTTATTCAGGGTGTATTTACAATTAGGGTGTGTGCCCTTAGGATCTTCGCAATTGATTATATCAAAGTTTTCATTGCTTTCTACAAAATTACCCTTCAATTTTTTGCCCTCTTTGCAGACCTTCCTGATGTCATCTATTTTAGCTAGTATGAAAGTATTAATCGGTTTACAAGATCCCAAGATATTATTTATTGGTTTCATCTCTGCATCACAGTCTTTCACTGTATCTCTTACATGTCTCTTTTTGAAGTCTTCTTCTGTTGCAGCATCAGTTGGCAGTACGCCACTCAGAACCAGCAGCAGGACTAGAGCGGACCACTGCATCTTCATGCTGACGTTTCTGGAAATCTAGACAAGTAGGCCTATATTTAGCCGTTGTGTGTATAAACACTCACAAACTGCTTCCAGCTGCTTAAAAATGTGGAGTATTACAGTAAACACTTTTCACAGAAACAACAAACAGCCAGTGAGTAGAGACATGTGTCTAATCATCAACATCAATATAAAAAATAATAGAGACCTAATAAATCATGGCTAAATCATTAGTAATATATCTTAATTTATTTTTAATCTGAGTCTAAACTTAACTTAATAAATACAGATTAAAGCTCAAGTAGGAGTTGCACCAAAAGATTCATTTTTAAAAAAGGAAATATCACAAAAATAGACAACATAATTATTGTGTTTTCTTTCGTTGTGTGTTAAAAAAACGAATTAAGTAAACAAGGTGACTTCAGAACAAAGTTCCCATCTTTAAATGATCTTAAACTGGTCAAATATAAACTATTTAAACACTACAACATGTTTAAATGCTGTGTCGTTTTGTGTTCATATGACAAACATGTCCACTTTATTTACTATTACTTAAAAGCTCCACTGCAATTAGATTAGCAAAAGTAGTTTTAGCTGCTAATTCTGTACTTCTTCTCAAGTAACTTCTTGAGTTACTGAACTTTTCTTCTGATGTGTATTGGGTATAGACTTCTGTCCACATCTCTGATTATGAATTGAAAGCTCTCTGATAGTATCTGCATCTAGTGGGTGAAGCTTCTACATGAAGTGCAGGTCTAATAAATAACACTTACCTGACTGGAGGTGCTGGATAATTGTGTCTAGGAATAACCCGTCTAGGAAGAGTTCTGCTGAATTCTTTAGACTCAAACACAGCTAAAAAAGAGAGAGGAATGTATAAACTAATGTTTCTGTGTCAGCATTATAGAGTCTAACAGTTCAATCTACAGCAGGTGGATCATATTCAGATCATTTAAACACGAGTTTCTCCCTTTTCTTTTTCTGAGCTACTTCCACAGAATGAAGAAATGAAGCTCACCTGGCTGAAAATCTGCAGAAGTGTGTGTGAGAGTGTGTATGAGAGAGAGTGTGTGTGTGTGAGAGTGTGTGAGAGCAGCTTTGCTGGGATGATTGACAGCTCGTCAATGGTCCTGTTGAGTGCTCAGTAACAGCTGAGAGGCTCTGCTCTGACTTTTATAGGGCTTTTTGCTCTTATCAGCCCAGCCTGTGGTCAGAAAGACAAAGAGAAAGATGAGAAGGGTTGGTCTATGCGTGGATGTTCTGATATGAACAGTATGCAGTCATGGACAGAATTACAAACACTTTTGCAGTTTTTTCCCTAATTAACTCAAATGGTTTATTTATATGTACTTTTTTACGATTCATTCGTAGGTAGGATACTTGCCTCCGGACCATGAGGTCCTGGGTTCGAATCCTACTTTCAGCACCACCACTGGGTCCCTGAGCAAGTCCATTATAAACCATTTAAACACCACAGCATGTTTATATGCTGTGCCGTTGTGTGTTCACATGACAAACATGTTCCCTTTACATTCTTTAATGTTACTTTAAAGGTCTCTGTGTCCTCCTGCTCTTCCTACCATAGAATCCTCTTTTATTCCGATGATGATGGGCCATGTGACCTGACAGTGATGTACCTTTTTTGTGAAATTCTGGTTGGAACTTTTGAGGAAATCAACTTGGAACTTCGAGATTCGGCTTAAACTTGCGCACATAAACTCAAGAGTTGAGGGCATTGTGAGCCCAGGATCCGCCAGAAGGTGTAGGAAGGACCACCATCAGTGATCCGAGGCGGAGGAGGAGCAGGGAACAGGTGATAGAGGAGAGAAGAAGACCGGTTTAAAGTGGGACATGTGAAACACAGGTTGGATTGCATTTATTACATTAGCAGTTTATTACACAGATATTGCTGTGGAAAACTGTGTGATGAGCCTGACGACTCGATTATAGTATGATGGATGCTGGAGCACACAACTTCTGGTAAACTATAGCCTACTAGATGCTTCAGCATATTGAAACTGAATCATCCTTTAAGTTGGATTCTGTTTGAAACTTGAGGACACAAATGAAACGGTTAGGGAGATCAATTCAAACTTTGCATTGATAAAAATGTGCAATGACTGTTCCTTTTGTTCAGTGATCTGGTCATTCAAATTTTGCCCAAGGCCACAGTCTGCTACAGTTTGTATGAATATTCATGAACAGATAACAGCCTCATCTTGATCCTAGTAAAGGCACACGTTTATGATGTTCTGAAATCTTTGACACTTAGTTTACACCAAATGTCAAAGATTTCAGAACATTCGGTGTAAACGTGTGTAAATGAAAACATGCAAAGTTAAACACACTTTTAAACACCAGTTAGCACCGCCATTCCAATATGGTATGGAACATTATACTATACATGTTTGTGACAAATCAACACTTTTGATTGATTCTTTCATTTACTTTTCAGTTCATTTAGTTTCTCATCAAGCAGTTATTTCTATTTCAGCCATTGCCTCCTTTTCTCCCTTTCGCAAACTGTTTGACTTGGCAATAAGGAGAAGTCTGCCTGTTTCCTGGGACTAGCGTGTGACGTCAGTGTCGTGGAGTGAAGGTCCTCTGAGAAAAAGCGACAATTTGTCTTCTTAGTTTGAGTTTGTTTCGAGAGCCAGAACATTATCTGGAAAATAAAGAAACCCTTTTGATAAAAGTATGCTTTCTGCTGACATGACAGATGACCACGCCATTCAACAAGAGGGCAGAGAGGCAACAGAAGGAGAAACCAAGCTCCGGCAGCAGTGGGAGCAACAGCTACGGCAGGGGCTAAGGACACAGTACCTGGGCCTTGTGTGTCAGCTGCAAGTAGAAGCCAGTCTGCTGCTGCAACAGGGATCAGAGAGTCCTGGGCCCTTTCAAGCCCTGGCCAGTCTAGCAGTGCCCGGATGGCATCTGAGCCCTCAACCCGCAGCATTGGCAGTGCACAAGAACGACGAGATGGCTGTGAACCCTCACGTCAAAGCAGCAATCACGAGCATCGAAAAGGCTGCACACGAAAGAAGCGAGGATGTGGCGTATCCCCGTGTCAAGGCTGCAGTAATGAGCATCGACATGGTTGCGCACGAGAATGGAGAGGTGGCTGAGTATCCTTGTGTCGGTGCTGATGGAGCCCTATACCTCTGCCAGGATGAATAGTGGAAAATGTATGCATGGTTTAATTGTATATTATACAAGTATAATCAAGTGCTGTATTTTGTAAATGTGCTTAGCATAGACTGTCTATGATATAAGAGTGGAGCTGAAGCAGCAAGAAGATGAGGCACTTGTAAGAAAAACACAATGTGGGTGTTATAACACCCAAGAGAAGTGATACTAGACAAGGCAGAATGTGAGGAAGTGGCTCACAGAGTTTGCTGTGTATCTCATAAAGTAAGTAGTGGCTGGTGGCCTGGTGCTTAGGGAGTAGGCTCTGTGTTCAAATGGTTGTGTGTTTGAATCCCAGGGCTGCTATTGGCACCACAGGGATGCCCTTGAGTAAGGTACCGTCCCCACACACTGCTCCCTGGGTGCTGTGTTCCACTGCTTCACTTGGTGAATGGGTTTAATGCAGAGAAAGAATTTCACACTGTGCAAAAATAAAAACACCTACTGTTAGATCTTTGTTGTAGTGTTTCTAATCGGTATAATCTGTTGTTTTCTGTTGTTTGTGTAGTTGAGGTGATTTATTTGTGCGTGATAAAGTGTTCAGAGACAGCATGTTAATGTTTTTTGCAGCACAGTAGACTAGATATTATTTTTCTTTTGTTTTTTGTTTGTGTTGATATTTCATACATGTACAGAATAATGTATACATTTTCTTTTTATGTACCCTAAAGTATGGAAGTTACTTTGTGTGTGTCACAGTCTGGTCAGTGGCTGTGGGAAGCCACTGCTTCTTTGTTCGTTTTGTTTCTGTTCTGTTTTATGCTGGGTCTGAGTCGGGTTTGTTGGGCCACCAAAGCGGCCGCAGCAACACCAGGCCGGCCCCTGGGCTCGGGGATGGGTGCAAAGACACGCAAGTGAGCAGGCGGATCTGGCAGTCCGGCTGGATGATCAGCTCGAAAGCTGGAGCTGCTCACCACGGTCGTCGAGGGGCTCGTAGAACACCTCAGCGGCCGGACCACGCCAGCCGGCCAGCCCCACTTGCTCATACACAACAGTAAGGCTACAGCTGATAGCGTTAGCCCTCAGGCTAGCCTAGCTACGGGGTTTCTCGGCCCGTCTAGCGGGCCTGTAGCTGAAGCTAGGTTTCACAGCCCGGTTAGCGGGACTAGAGTGGAGGCTACAAGTAGCTGCCCGGCTAGCAGGCCTGTGGAGGACAGGAGTGCAGCTGAAGGCCTGGTTAGTGGACCTAGAGTGGAGGCTACATGTAGCAGCCCGGCTAGCGGGCCTAGAGTGGAAGCTAAGCAGGTTGAGGCTAAGCAGGTGGAGGTTATGCTGGTGGAAGCTAAGCAGGTTGATGCTACGCAGGTTGAGTCTACACAGGTTGAGGCTACAGGGATTGTAGCTCCAGGTGTAGAGGTTCGAAGTGCAGTAGCTCCCAGTGCAGTAGCTCCCAGGGTAGTAGCTCCCAGTACAGTAGCTCCCAGTACAGTAGCTCCCAGTGCAGTAGCTCCCAGCGCAGTAGCCCCCAGTGCAGTAGCTCCCAGTGCAGTAGCTCCCAGCGCAGTAGTTCCCAGTGCAGAAGAGCCTCGAGTATTAACTCCCTGTGCAGTAGTTCCCAGTGCAGTAGCTCCCTGTGCAATAGCTCCCAGTGCAGTAGCTACTCGTGCAGTAACACCCAGCGCAGTAACATCCAAGGCCGTAGAGCCTAGCACAGGAGTTCCCAGCACAGCGGCGCCCAGTGTAGCGGCGCCCAGTGTAGTAACACCCAATGTACGAGCACCCAGTGCAGTAACCCCCTTTCTTCCCTGCACCACTCTCACCCATCCCGTTCCGGCTAGTCTAGCCCCTGTTAGCCCCAACCACGGCTTCGTAGAAACCTCCGTCGATCCCCTGTCCCCTGCTCTAGCGTGGCTAGGGGGGTTCATAGGGGAGATAGTCAGGATCCTAGCACAATTAGAGGAGTCAGAAAGGCTAGGTCACTACGAAAAAATACTCAAGTATTTTTTGGGGGGGCGTATGGGGTTAGGGCAGGGTGGGTGGGGGCTGCAGGGGGGTAGTGTAGGGTGCCAGGCCCCGCTTGACCATCCAGAGGGGCCTGCAGAGGAGTCCATCCAGCCTCCCGGAGGGGGCTGCCGGCCTGCCGACCAGCGAGGGGCCCGCAGTGGGGCCCGTCCAGCCTCCCAAAGGAGGCTTCCTGCCGGCTTGCCTGCCTACATGTGAGGGGCGTGGTGTACGCCCAGCTCAGGCCCACGGAGGGGCCTGTCCACCAGACAACAGCGGCGACCCCGCTGAGAGTAGCCGGGCGGGGTGCTCGGGAAGGCCCGGGCCTGGACTATGGGACTGAGAGCACCCTTCCGGCAGAAGGACTACCGGGTGGTGGGGTCGCTGCCACACGTACTGTGGGTCCCCACGGTAAGGGACCGGGACCAAGGGACAAGGATGACGTCCCATGGTCCGCTGACACGTCGCCGGCAACATGAACATTGGGGAGGCGACGTGGAGAAGGAACAGGGGCGTTGTGCTATGATTTCTGTCTTTTTGTTTTCTTTAAAATAAAGATCCCAAAACCGCAACATGTCAGCCTGCCCACCTGATCTCTGGTCCTTCCAAGATAGCTCCGGGTCCGGGCCTCGCGGCCCGACCTGCGACAGTGTGTGAATATAAATAGTTACAATTTCCTTGGCAGTATGAGTACATTGTGTGTGATGTCGAACTTTGGAGGCTGCTCTTACTGTAAAAGTTTTATACATGATTGTATTGTCCCCAAAGGGACGATGCATTTTGGGGGGACTGACGATTTATATGAGAAAGGAATTTAGTTTTGACACAAGGGTAATATAATTTGCAGGTTATCCAGGTTATTTTGGCAAAAGCAGTAAGTGAATGCAAATGAGCCAAAGCAATTAAGAAAGATCTTTGAAATTTTGATGGTACTAACTCTTTATATGGGAAATGTAGAGCACTTTAATTGGGCCCTTTGATTGGCTGGGGAGAGCTGAAAGAGTTCAGTCAAATTTACTGAAACATTTGAAACGTTTTTTTCTGGCAGTTGAGGCTTGTATGCTATGGAAGCTTTTGCCAGATGGGAGGAGGGAGACTCCACTGAGGAGCCACAGATGCTCATAGATGCTGTTTGTTGATTTCAGCTCAGTCTTACCCTCTAAGCTAAACACTAAACTTAGAGCCCTGGACATTAAACCCTCACTTTGCAACTGGATTATGGACTTTCTGACCAACAGACCACAGCATGT
>JBBPDE010030011.1:0-10433 GCA_037974605.1 Nannopetersius ansorgii
TTAAGGGTCTTGCTCAGGGACCCAGTGGTGGTGCTGAAGGTAGGATTTGAACCCATGACCTTTTGGTCCAAGTATCCTACCCACTGAGCTACCGCCACCCATAACATCGACTCTGGTGGGACTCAAACCCACAACCTTTGAATCACATCTCATGTGCTTGACTAGAAGTCCAATGCGCTATCCATTGCGCCACAGAGCCACCTACACAGAGCTTCCTACAGTGACCACGTATTCCCTACATCTTTAGATTGTGACTATCAGGGTGCAAGAACAGCTAACTGTAATGTGTTTATAATATCTGTTTCAACTTTCTGTTGAACAGGAGGAAGCTGATGTGCGACTGGCCATTCAGGAGGCTTTGTGTATGATGATTGGCGCATATGTCAACCTGCAGGGGGCACTTCTCAACTTACTGGAGGCACTGGTGGCAGCTTACATAGGAAAGGTGTTCTGTGTTGTCTGTTTATGATTGCTTACTTGTCTGTGTCAGTGTTCGAATGAATATCAAACATGGTATTGTTTCATAAAGCATAATTACTAATGGTTTGAGTAAAGTACAGGTGCAATCAGTAATTTTTTGATGCTTTTTTTGGCAAACATTGTTTAATACATTTTCAAAATGCATGATATTTCCTGAGTTAAAAAAGCACCATTGTTGCATTTAAAGAAAGTCTACCAAAAACAAATTTGTGATTTCTATATATTTCTAATTTCACATGCTCTCTTCCAACTGAAAGCAATTGTTTAGTGTCCTAGAATACCAGTGGTACCCATTATATACTCAGCAAAGGGTCTTGTGATATTACTAACCTCAACAATACTATTCTATTGCTTAGCCCTAACAAAATTACTTTAAGGCTCATTTATGTTTTTTCTCCCTTCAATTTGACTGTTATTAATAATGCAATACTTGACCTTAGCCCGAAGTGCAGGTGCGCCAGGTGGCCATGAAGTTTGCCAGTGCTGTGTTTGCACCTGATCATGTGCCCTCCAGATACCTGCTTCTCCTGGCAGCAGGAGACCCGTAAGTTGATATAATACATGTTAATATTTGCATGTTGTTGTACATTTTGTCATAAATGCATGTCTGTTTCCTTGTTTGCATAGTCGTGAAGAGGTGTGTGGAGAGGCCAAGCGCGCACTGCGATCTCATTTGTTTAAGAAGCTGGAAAAAGAGGGAGCCAAGCCAATGCCGTCCTTCCCTGAGATGGTCAGCTACATCCAGGAGAAGGTATAACCAGACTGCCTGAGTTGGCTTGTTTAGGTGTAACATATGTTTGATTATATGATCATTATCTGTAAATATTTCTAGCCAGACGTATTTCTCCAAGCATGTCAGTTTTCTCAGTGATCTGTCTATAGTAACTTAAAAAGGGCAATGAATGCTAACATATTATGATTAGTGGAAGCCTTATTAGTCAATAAAGTAGCTTTGTTACGTATAAATACTAATTAATATAATAGTATTTTTGAGGTTAATAGTATTCCAAAACATTTGGAAAAGATGCAATGACATGACTATGTTGCTTGAACAATGAGTGACAAAAGCAGGTATAAAAAGGTTAGCTTTTGTTGTATTTTTGTTCTCGTTATCTCAATAACTAGTTAAGAGTGTCTACATTCTATATTAGGCTGCTGACAGAATGAAAAGTCCAGCCAAATACATCGTTGGAACCTCAACACTTCCCTTCAACCCTGCTACATTTGAGGAGGTGAGCCAGAGTATATAGGCATATGCTGGTTTGTGTGCCAAGTGATATTTTGATGATTTTCTAAGTGAAAATGAGTGCATGAAAGCAAAATGTCACCTGTGCTGAGAAATTATATTTTGTGTGTTAGATTTTTACAATGTATTAAACTCAGCAAGGACAGAAAAACAGAAATTGTGCACTAATTTTGCAGAAAAAAAGGCTACTGAACGGTGTTCCTTATAGAGAATGTGTTCTTCACTTAGAAAAAACATGTATTAGAGGTTCCTAAACTATTGCATATGACTATGTATACATAGACTATGTATCCCTCCTTAATTATGCAGTGTTTTCTATTTCTAGTTTTAGAAATGATGTATTGACTGAGTGTATTAATAAATAAACAGGTCATCTGTTTCATTTTCTAGATTGTTCTGTACCTCAGAATGTGTCTGGCCTATAGTGCTGGAGCCACACCAACATCTCAGAGTCTGATTGATATGCAAGACGATGCCCCACTTATCGGGCACTACGTTCGGTCATTACTTGCAAATGAGGCATCTCCCTCTTCCTCCACCCTAAAGAACGGTGAGGCTAGTCCACTGCAGGTCTACATGGATCTTCTGCAGCATCTTCTGTCAGCTGTTGGAGGTAAATGAAAGAAATGGACAGTTTAGTGTTTTTGTTGCCTTAATTCAATGATTCAGCAAATCTGTTGGTTCTCTGGTCCTGTTACACTGAAGCTGACAACTCCTGACTTTGTTGATGCTTTGTAAGAAAAAAGTAAACAGTGTAAGAACCTGGTTATGATGCTAGAGGCTACAATAATCTGGTATTTTATAGTGAAAATATTTAAAAGTAATTAAGAGTGAAATATTTAACACAAAAATGTGGTGGTACTGCCTAAAGACACATTAGCTTGTTCAGTTTACATTTATTTGACTTTGGTTGTAGGTTTGTATGTTAATTCTTTTTAAAATGTGAGTATTTGAATAAACTACAACTACTTGAGAAATTAAAAAATAATTACTTGTAGAGAAAAGTCGTAAAATTTTTGACCCATGGATTTTATTGTGGGTGACTTTAAAATGTAGCATTTCTGTCAGTTAACAAAGAGTAACATCTGTTGGGGTTTAAAAGAGTTCTGTCAGAGGAAATGCTCAGACATGGAGGTCACTGATACATCTGGCAGATTTGATTAGCAAGCAGTCTGATTTCTGCTTCCATTGTTTGTAACATTTGATTGCTCCGTTTTAACATGGACCTATTTAATGTGATCCTGCAGGTATTCCTGTAATGTATTGCCTTTTGGAGGTGGTGTCTGTCTGCCCTCAGAAACTCGCTCCCAGATTTGCCCACAAAATTGATTGGATAAAAGTAAGTGTTTGAGTCTGAGGGCTTACTCTTTTAGCTGATTAAAATGAATATTTAATAACTATGCATCGATTGTGTGCGCGTGTGTCTCTCTCTCAGGGTCTGATGAACACTAATAAGGAAGATATGCGAGAGCTAGCCGCTCAGCTCTATGCTGTGGTTGTCTCCACCATGTCAGGCAATGAGCTTAAAACTGCTGTACAAAACCTGATCAAGATCACCAAAGACACTCATGTACGTACCACCAATTCAGCGTCAACCTTTGTGTGTTTTGAGTGCCTTTTAAAATTCTACTCAATATTAAAGCCAAGTGCAAACCCCTTAAAAGATTGTGCTTATTTATGATCTAAAAAAGCAGTAGTTTTGCTCTTAAACTCAAAAGCAAATATAGTTCCGCATCTGGGTTAACACTGGAGCTCTAATGTTGCTAACAAATAATAAAAGTTCATAGCAAAAATTGTTTCCATAAATATACATCACCATAACTTCTCTCAACCCACTCAAACCACATTCAGGTTTTTGTTGAGATGGACTTGTGGATGTGGTTTAGGGCTCAGTATGACATACTATGAAGAAAACTTCTCCACCGCATCTAGCTATTTCAGACAACACCAGGGCTGGTGTTCACAAAGCAGTTGTAATTATTTCCTCTCTATTAATGATTGTCATGGTCACAAAACTAGAACTCGTTACTCCTTGTCATCTTAATAGGCTCCCTGCAATGGCAAGTGGTGACGTTTTTATTTTTATAGCTCCTGAACCACATCCACAAGCCTGCATCAGTAAGATGTGTTGGATTTAACTACTGGGGTTATATTTCCAGAAAATATTTGGGTGACTGGTGTTTGCTAGCAATGACCTTGTAGCTCCAGTTCTAAACATATAAAGCAAAATTTGAACTTAAGAGCTAATTAACCACATCTGGACTAAGAAGAACAATGTGTTCCCGGTACTGCCTGTAGATTGGGTATTTATAGGTATATGCAAATGATGACTTTATTGATTGGATAAAAGTAAGTGTTCACAATAGTAAAAATATTTCTTTTGAAACAGAGTCCTGAGACCCAGCATGGGGCCATTTTGGCTCTTGGCTACATGGTGGGAAGATACATGAGCCAGAGGCGGAGTTTGAACACAGGTGACGCCCTGAACATGGGCCAAATCAGTGCCACACCCAAGGATGATGAGGAACTGATCACTGTGGCAACAAAAACTATTGGTACGGATGTAAGCTCTTTCAATTTGGTATAAATCAGTGAATCAGGTTTCTGACACAGTCACACTAGTGTTCTTCTTAAGTTTTATTTTGATTGTTTTAGGGAGAGACCAGTGTTTATGTGTCCACAAATACTGGTTTTGTAGAATCACATGACATTTTCTCATGGAAGTGCATTTAGTTTTTTTTTTTATAGCTGGATGTTGGTGGCTTTTTGCATCCTACAGTTTTTGAAATATTTGCATGGTTCCAATGTCAAAACATCTGTTAATATTCAGTGTAGTGCGTGTGTATTCAGATTTTTGGTTGATCAGGGGCCGGTTGATCAGTCTAGCAGAGCTAAATACACAAACAGATTTTAAGACACTTAAACTAAGTTTGTTTTTAAAAAATTAAACATGACTCTATTTTTTTATCAGCTTGTGAATGCGGGCTTGGGAAGAGCCAGCAAAAAATTTTTTTAAGCACAAACGGTTTTTTTTGCCCATAAAACCAAGGTTTCTGTGTCTCCCAATACTGGTATTACAGCAAACACACAATCACACTACGTATTTTCTTGTGGAAATGCAGTCTAGTTTCTAGCTGTGCATCAAAATAATTTTTTTGGGCCAAAACTGAAAATGAGGAAACGCTTGGCTGAAAACCGAAACATTGAAGGAAACATTTTTAAAAGAATAAATCTGTTACAAAACTAAGAAAACATTTATTTACCATTAAAATAAAATTTTAAATAAAATATTTTACTTGGCCCCACTCATGAAAAGCCTAAAAGTAAGAAAGCTGAAACATTATACTATTAAATATCTTCTCTCATAAAACCAGTGAATTCAAGTGCATTTTAATATTCTGAACGAAGTGCATGAACACAGTGCGTTCAGAACAAGTGCTTTAAAAAGTTAAAAGATGTAACAACATTCTCTGTAGGCCTTTAACAAAATAATATATTAAAACAGAGACTGACAGTCCATATCTTAACTACAATCACTGGAAAACTTTCTGGCCTTTTCAGAAACACAGACGGAGTGGCTGTGCTCGAAGGGTCTTTCCTCTTCTGTGCTTCATACTCAGCACGGCGATCAGGATGTTTTGATTTTATATGATAAATTAATCCAGTCTTTGTGGATGCACCCCCTCTATAAATTAGGTATATTGAAATGCACCACACGGCAGACATGTTGACTGTAATCCAATCTGGCGCGTGCAGGTTGCGGTTGTTGATTGCGTCATCACTGTTTCGTTCGCGATAAAAAAAAAACAAAACAATTTTCGGCCGAAATATTCAGTGGCCTAATATTTGGTGCACCCCTTCTGCTTTCTATTCTTTCTTTAGACCACTAAAGCACTAGCAAATGGTTTTGCTGGGTCATATCTGGATGGTAGGTCATTAACAGTATTAATGGTTCTGCAGGGTCATTTCTGGATGGTAGGTCTCCGTTGCTGACGATAGCTGCAGTAACGGCTCTGGGAGAGATCGGCCGCAATGGTGAACTGCTGATTCCAGTGGAAGGAGATGGTTTCACCAAACTCAGCCTTGTGGACATCTTGCTTGCCAAAATACCATCTGGCAAAGAGACCAGCAAGGTAACACATGCTAGTTTGAAATATTTGTACATTTTCACAGTTACAAGAAAAAAAAAAGAAAAACTTTAAAAGAAAATCTGCTCTTTACAATTTTCCGTTCAATTTTATTTGTATAGCACTTTTTACAAAAAATGTTACAAAGTACCTTTACAGAACACAAGTCCGAGTTGTGAGCTGCTGTAACCAGCCGAGGGCAACCCAGTGATTGCAGACCTGGGAAGGTGGTGACCTGGGGTCCCCGGGTGATCAGTCATGCTAGACCAGGGGTCTGCAACCTTTAACACTCAACGAGCCATTTTGACCTGGTTTCCACAAAAGAGAAAACACCGCGAATCCTTTTTGACATCTAAAATGAAGATAGCACTACATATATTGTTTTTTATGCTATTTATAAAAACTAGGTTAGTGTGTTGCTTGTGAATTTTTATTTATTCAAAGAAAACATTTTGGACATTTAGAACAAAAAACACTTTAAACACACATTGTGTTTTAATATTACAAGATCACGATAATCTTCAATGAATAAAAATAAAATACACTTAACACCTAGAACGGCTGACAGCGTCAATTGACATAATTTCATCTGAATCGGAATCGTGGCCTATAGAAGCAGCAAGCATGCTCTGTAAGAGCCATATGGGTGTGGTGTAGGCACATATACACACATACCTTTACATATTGTTGTTATTTTATACTGCTGTGCTTGAGAGACACCATCGACCAGAATCACATTCCTTGTATGTGTTCGTTTACATACTTGGCAATTCTGATTCTGATTCTGATTCGGCAACTGGTGCTGTACGACGTGCTCTGGGTCCAAAGTACACTGGACACTTGCTGTATCTGCTGGCTGCAGCGTGGATGTATGCCAGCAGGCTGCAGGACTAAAGGCTGAACATACTGCAGCAGCATCATCTCAGGAAGCGTCAGTACTATTGTGGGCTGGTACATTACAGATGAGCAAGTTGGGTTCAAGATGGGCTCAAAATCAGTTTTGGATGACCCTTTCTTCAAGCAGTGGTGCAGGAAAACATCTGCTTCTTTCAAGAAGACCATGATTTTTATGCAGGACAATTCTTCATCGCATGTAGTACTCCACTGCATGGCTGGCCAGTAAAGGTCTGAAAGACGAAAGAATAATGACATGACCCCATTCCTCACCTGACCTAAATCCTATTGAGAACTTAAACAAGAGATTAAACAAGAGATTTACATGGATGGAAAGCAGTACACCTCTCTAAACTGTGTCTGGGAGGCTGTAGTTGCTGCAGCACAAAACGTTGATCATCAACAGATCAAGAAACCCACAGATTGCATGAATGGCAGGATTATAACGGGTAACGAAAAGAAGGGTGGCTATATTGGTCACTTATTTTTGTTTAAATGACAGAAATGTTCTCTCAAACAGTTCTGATACAGGTGCAGTATCTTAAATTTTAGTTGTTGTTAATAATGTTTACTTTAACAGGTAAATGAAAAAATTAAATGGTAAAATTGTATTGTTTCATTTAGTCACATAATTCTGCACACTAATAGTTGCCTAATAGTTGTGCACACATATGTAGTGCCCTGAGAATGTGCACACTCATATTTCCTTTGCACAAAAGTTCATGTTTCAGGTGTATTGGCATTTTGGATTGACAGTTAGCACTGTATTTGTTCTGTATTAAAATTATTCCTCAAAATACACACTTGTAAACATTTTTATAGTGTAAACCCAAAATATGCCCCCAAATATGCTCCCAGAACACTTTTTTTAAAACACACATTTTAAACTCAGTTTACGCTTAAAGAAAACGTAGAGCTAAACCCATGTTCACCTCTTTTAATTTACAGTAATAAAAATACAGGGCTTTAAGAAGGACAAAACAAAAAACAAGAGAAACACAGACGATCCTGTGCTGTTTTCTTGTTGAAAGTTATTTACCTATCAAAGAAGATGTATTTGAGTGTCACTTATAGAACAATGACCCTTTTTTCAGATGAAAGAACGCGCCATACAGACACTTGGGTTCCTCCCAGTGGGAGATGGAGAATTCCCTCATCAGAAGAAGCTCCTGCAAGGCCTTATGGATTCAGTAGAGGTACAGATCATTGCCTCTTAATATGGTGCTAAGTAATTCAACTCTAATTGTAAATCCTGTTCAGTTTAATCTTAGTGAAAAGGTGGAGTGAAAGGTTGTTTAGACCAATGTGATAGTACTGTGTGTAAAAGTATCTCCCTTTGCTTCTGTCTCCCCCTTGACCTTTCTGTTGTTCTTTCATTCATTCATTCGTTCTTACTTTCTTTCAGGCTAAACAGGTTGAGCTGCAGTTCACAGTAGGAGAGGCGATAACTAGTGCTTCTGTAGGAAGCTGCTCTGGAGCTGCCAGAGATGTCTGGACTTGCACTGAAGACCAGTATTGCCCTCCTGAAAGTGAGTGTGCAGAACTTTGAGAAGCCTGCTGTTTTGTATGAATGTGTGTCATATTTGAACCACATGGCTTAGCGTACATGTGGTTTTATGCAAATATTTTGCATAAAAAATTGATAGCATTGTCCCCAAGTACATGTACAGTAGCTTGATAAACTCATTTCTCTTTGACTCTCTCCCAGATGTGAAGAATAATGATGTAGTGCCCTGGGCATTGAACTCCATCTTGTGCAAGTACATAGTGAGTCAGAACCCTCACATGCGCCAAGCTGCCTGCATATGGTTACTCTCACTGGTGAAGAAACTGAGTGAGCACAAAGAGATTCGGGTAAATTTGAATACATACATATGTTACATACAGCATAACTTCTGCACAAATATTGGCTGTAAATAAAGGTCTGTGAGTGCTGGATACAGAGTCTAACTGGATTGTAAGTGTAATTCATTGTTCATTATAGTCCATTTTGCACTCACATTTAAATACTGACATACAATAAATGGACACGTAATAGACAATAATGACTCCATGTAGTAGCTCCATGCTATCAATAAAACCAGTGTGATGTAATACTACTAGCAAATTCAATGTAAGTTTAATGCTATGTATTTGATGTCTATTTTTTGGTGTAGTCCCATCTGAAAGAGATTCAGACAGCCTTCATTTCAGTTCTATCTGACTCAGATGGTAAGTTATTAATTACACCCACTTGAACCATGCGTGCAATTCCAAAACTGATCAGATTTTTTAAAGGTCCCATGACATGCTGATTTTTTAATGCTTTTATATAGGTCTTAGTGGTCCCCTTATACTGTATCAGAAGTCTCTTTCCGAAATTCAGCCTTAGAATATATATATATATAATTTCATTAGAATTTCATTAGAATACATGTCACCATTTTCCTGATTGTATCTGTAGAGCTCAGTCAGGATGTGGCATCTAAAGGCCTGGGTTTAGTGTATGAACTGGGAGGAGAGCAGGATCAGCAGGAATTAGTATCAACTCTAGTGGAGACTCTAATGACTGGAAAAAGGTATGTACACATTTTCATTTATTAATCGTCCAGCCTTTATATATTGTGTACTATTATATACCATGTTACGTGAATATTCATGGTTTATTGAACACTCATCAGTGTTTGTCATGGATGAATAGTAGTGCGTCAGAGGATAAATTCAGTTTTGAGGTCATACTGTTTCGTAGTGTCTAATATATTTGAAGGATTAAATATTTAATTTAATTTAAATGGTGTGTGTGTGTGTGTGTGTGTGTGTGTGTGTGTGTGTGTGTGTGTATTAGAATCAAACATACTGTAACAGAGGACACGGAGGTCTTTCAAAGCGATTCTCTTGGCAAAGCACCCGATGGGTAGGTCTTTTGGACTCATTTTTAGTTCCTAATATGTGAAATGTTCCGATTTTCCACTTCAGTAAACATATCTTGTATACGTGCTCATTATTCATGTGTCTGGACACTCTTGGCTGTTTTGTCCTATGAGGACTAATCTCAATCCAGTAGTGACACTGAGAAAACTTGAGCAGCACTGCATTGTGGGTTTCACTCTGTGCAAAATACATACACAAACACTTACCTACCACTACCATATCAATGTCACTGTTTTTCTGAGAATGATCCACCACCCAAGTAACACCTGTGAACAGGGTACAGGGGCTAACAAATCTGATAAAATGGACAGTGAGTGTATAGGAGTGTGTTTGTGTGTGTACTGAATTATGTTAGTTGTTACACATCAAATTGAGTGGTTATTTAAAATGTATATTCTCATTATTGTTCCAAATAAAGGTTGCTTTGTTTTGATTAACAGACAGGGCCTTTCTACATACAAGGAGCTGTGCTCACTGGCAAGTGATCTGAACCAACCAGATCTTGTTTACAAGTTCATGAACCTGGCCAATCACCATGCAATGTGGAACTCTAGGAAGGTATGTTTTCAGTTGGCGCTGTTGACTACAGAACAATGTTGTGGGTTAAAGAACTTTAAGAATCCACCCTCTCCTCTACAATCTTTCTCCTCCACTGTTGACCCAAAAGAAACTCCATACTTTTGTATACAACAGAGCTTTACAGGGTTCGTACGGGTGCTGGAAATCCTGGAAAATGCTTGATTTTTAATATAGTGTTTTCAAGGTTAG
Source organism: Nannopetersius ansorgii (assembly GCA_037974605.1). Classification (NCBI taxonomy): domain Eukaryota; kingdom Metazoa; phylum Chordata; class Actinopteri; order Characiformes; family Alestidae; genus Nannopetersius; species Nannopetersius ansorgii. The sequence goes on from JBBPDE010030011.1 coordinate 10,426, forward strand.
AAAAGTGC
>JBBPDE010030032.1:0-10433 GCA_037974605.1 Nannopetersius ansorgii
GGACTTCTTAAGCACTGATGTACGTCGCTCTGGATAAGAGCGTCAGCTAAATGCCGTAAATGTAAATGTAAATGTTATTTATAGTCATGCTTGAGTTTAATTTTTTTTCACAGCATTGTTTTTCTTAGTTAACTTGTTAATGATGGCTTTGTACACCTTTTTCACAGCTATAAAAATGTTAGCATCAGAGAAAACTAGGACAGTGCAATTTGTGAATATCATTGCCCTGAAGGGGTTTTTACTTGATGTGCAACAATGTTCATAAAGATTGTATGTGTCAAGATAACATTCACATGAATACCAGGACCCAGTGTTTCCCAGAAAAACACTGACCAAAGCCCTGTCTCTGCTGGTTTGCCTTATTCCTATAGCACATCCTGGTACAATTTTCAAGGTATGTGACCCCACAAGATCTCCTGTTTAGGTGATGTGGTGATTCTTTGGCCCAGCTATTTAGCCATCATAATTTGTCAAAGTTGCTTACATCCTTATGCGGACCCCTTTTTCTGCTTTCAACACATACACTACAATAACTACAATGTTTGTGGTTTAACATTATGGCTAAATGCAACACTGTTAGAATTAAGGTGAAAGATCAGGCAGTTGGCCAGTTAGGTAAGTAAATAGACACAGAAAATACATTGGACTTAAGTTTTTCTTGAAGCCAAGATACTGTACTTATCCTCATATGCCTTAATGTCCTCATAGCCTTGGTTTTTTCTACCTCTCAGTCTGAAATATCTATTGCTTTTAAAAAACTGCAATGTGCTTTCCAATAGGGCTGCATCTAGATTCAAGGCAACAAAAAATGCTGCGTGCCAGATGGATACTCTTGTACTGTAAGTTAATAAAAAAAATTCCTCAAATAGGTTTATTGCTCAGCAAGGTTCAGGTCGAGTCAGTTGTTAAAATTATTTTTCTGCCACACTGAACCAAGCCTTGTCATACTATGGCAAATATGTTAAAGGAAAAGGGATGACATTCACTAAGAGATACCGCGATTTAATTTTCAACATCGCTCACTCTAGCCCTCTAGTGGCATGGCCTAACATATATTAATCCAATAAGCCAATTTTGTCCCATGAGTGGTAAAGCCATCATGTAAAAGACTAAAGCAAAATGCAGATTACAATATCAGGTACTAGTTTGTATTAAGTCTTGCCCAGATATTCAGATGATTATTTATTAGAGGTTATTAGAGGTTTTAAACAGTCAAGAGCTTTTAAACACTCAATATTTACCATTTGGTCTTTAGTGAGGTGATTATATTGTAGCGTTTTTCAGGTTTCTGGGAGAAATGGAGACAACACGAGGAATTCTTTTAGTTCGTAAAGAGGAGAAAAGTCTCCAAGCTGTTTATTTAACACAGAGTAAAATGTATAGCCACACAAGCAAGAGATTAACTCTGCAATATCGCTCATTTACTCAATGACACACACACAGAAACGCAGCCCAAGTACCCAAAGTGACTGGAAATCTCCCTTACGGTGACCCACACATATTCTTCCTAAAACACCCCCAAACGTTCTCCAAATACACCACTAACCCCAACATGCTTAACAAACAGTAATTTCCCTCCCCACAGTCAATAACAACAACATTAATGGGAACAATAACAAATATTTACCACAACTACCCTGTTAGCGTGGAGAGCAATGCATTCTTGGAGCAATGGCTGCCCGACCGTCCAGCTCCGCTACAATATGAATTACTGGCCAAAATGTCTTCAACAAAAGCACTAATAGATTATTTGCTGTCTTAAACAGACACTGACTGTATGCGGGACTTTTGAGCTTGTCAGTGCAATACTAATTGTATGATATAAATATGGAGAAAAAAGTTATTCTTTGGTATTATTTTTCCTCAAAATGTCCTGCATATACCCACAAAATATGAATCAATACAGATAAGAATGTTTTATTTAAAAACTTCCATACAACTATGACACCAGGCAACATATCATAATTATCACCATGTCTCCTAACAGTTTTCTGCAAGTTAGCATTTAGAAGCATGTCTAAATTCCATCAGTGCCTTCTGTCTTTTGCTTTGTTTTCTAGCTCCACCCATGCACCTTTTGTCTATTGTCCCTCTCCTTCCCACTTCCCATTGTTGTAAGTCTGGTAAGTCTGCATATATATTTACTCAGTGTTTCTTTCATGGTTTATGTCTTTAGTGTTTATTTTCTCTTAATAAAGGTCCTTCTTGCAAGTGAATTTCTAACCCCTGTTACACATGTACCAACCAAAAAAAGGAATAGTAAGTAAGGACCATGTGTATTTACTAGTGGGGATGAATTCAGCCTCTTTCTCAAAGGAAAGTCTTCAGGGCCTTGTTGGCATGGTGAGGCCAAGGACTTTTGAATTCACCAGCCAGACTTCTGCAGCATCCAGGCACAGATGGTAATGTAAAAAGTGCTGTAGCAGGGCTGCCATTGAGCCATCTGGCCTTAAGCCCTCTGTCCCAGCTGTGGTCAGCTAGCACTCTCAGCTCATCATCTAGATACTCAGGGAGGACAAAGCTGGGCTAGTGATAGGCCTCTTGATACTGCTTTGTGCCCTGAAGTGCGCTGTAGCAATGATCCCAAAGCTCCCGACAGCCACTTCCAGGGTTGGACTGGGACAAAAAATTGGCCCGGGCATTTTGAGCTGAGACTGGCCCACCAGGCAGTTGCTCTGTGCTGGAGCACCTCTCGATGACGCTCCGGGGAGTTCTGCTGCTGAAGGATTCCGTGCTTGCCAGGGCACTTCTCGCTGTCTGGGGTGAGGGGGGCGTGGGGTTGTGGGTGGATGGTGCTGACGGGATTCTGCATATGGTCAATTTGTTCCAACCAGGTAATTTTGGGCAGGCGCAGAATCCTGTCAGCATCCCCCACCACCCCCTCCCCACAAGATAGTAAAATTGGTTCCAACAAGGTAATTTTGGCCTGATGCAAACAGAGTGACCAGAGTAATATAAACAGAGTAATGCACACATTGTAATGTAAATACAGTGACCAGAGTACATGGTTGTATATGGATTCATATACAAACATATGAATCCAACAAAGAGAAGGACCAGAGGGCCAGGAGGTTCAAAATGGGAAACTTCTTGCAGCAAGGTGACCGTGTTAATCACAGTACCACATGTAGGATCACATTTGAAAGGCCACACACACATGTGTCCTTCTTCTCCCCTTCCAGGGCAAGTCTAATACAGAGCTCCTCTGTATGGACAGGAAGGTCTAGGATGCATCAAACGATGATAAGGCATCTTTACGACGCTCATACGGCGTAGTAATACTGTGTAGTAAGCCCCCCTTTCAGTCACCAAATGGTCACCAAATCAGTGATCAGAGCCCTGACCCCCCTTCATGCCATAAACTTCACGTTAATCCCCCCCCCCCACACACACACACACACACACCACACACACACACAGACGGACTTAATGTTCAATGAAACAAGAGAAAAGACATTTCTGTGGACTGGTGAATGAAAATAAGTGTCTTTATCTGATAAGTCTGCGTACCATATGTGTTAATCCTGTCCATTTTAAATAGTAAATCCAAGCTGTAATTTCTGAACAAGATAATATCTATAAGTTTATTTTTCTTTAAAGTGGTGTTTGATTTCAAATTAATCCACAAAAAGAGATTAAAATGATTGTAAGGTCCTTTAAACTTAGAAACATACTTAGCAATATAATGTGGAAGTAAGGACATTGCTCTTTATCAAAGTCATAAATCATCCATCCAGCCATGTGTTCTGAAACAGAGAGAACAAGGGGCTCTCATTGATTCTTAACCCAAAACGTAAAGATCTAAGCTTTTGGGAAATTCACAGATGTTGATTCCTAAAGGGAAATGCCTGATTTTTTTCAGGCATTTTGAAGTTTGTTTTGAATAATTATGGTGGAAATTAAGACTGTGGATGTAAATTAATCCATAATCTGTGTAATGTTTGTGGAAAGTATAAGGTGTTTGGTATATAAATGGCCATGAGATCACGCTAGAAACAAAATCACAAGTTTAAACTTTCAACCCCAGATTGTTGTAAAGTTATGAACTTTATTCAGATAACTTCTCTTCCTTTGAGGCCCAAGGCTGCCTTTGGTTGATTGGATAAGCTGTGGAAGGTGGGGCTCAATCTCACCCTTTGCTCCCTCAGTATGTAAACCACTCACATGCACAGAGAAAGTGGGCAGGGCAGGACGAGCAGAAGGGCAGAGTTGGAGGAGCAGAGCATCAATCCAGACTTCACAACCAGCCGTCTGCTACCCCTGCTTCATTTCACTTCTACAGGATGCTCCAAACTTCAACTTTCTCTTCTGAAGAACTGAGCAGAAACCTCCAAGAACTGCAACATCATCTTCAGCTTCAAGGCAGTGCCAAACTTCTGAACAACTTCTTCAACTTTTAAGAAATCCTCTACTCCAATTCTCCTGAGACTCCAAATCAATCAATAAGTATAAAGTCTCTTAAAATTTGATAACTTGGTGCAAGGATTCACATATGTGCTAACCTTTGTTAATTACTGAGTTGAATTGTTCATGAAGCTCGCTGTTCCAGGATTTTCAGTAACTTTCAGTACCATTATCACATCGTCTCATTTATTTCTAGTTTGTGTTTGTGTGTTTTATGTTTGTCCCGTGTAGAATAAATGTTGTCTGAGCATGACCAGTATTTCAGCTCCTTTTCAGAAAAGCGAAGTCACTTCTTCCACTGTAATAATGTTACTGTGCTCTAAAAATGAATAATAATAATCAAATTGAATCCTAATTCCCCTATTTCAAGCAAAACTCTTTTTAACAGAGCAATTAAGAAGAGCTTTATAAGGTTAATTGCTGTATCCCTGATTTTGCCTGAGCTAGATTGCTGGACGAATAGTTCATGCTGATACTTAATAAACCCTGCTTGAGATAATACATTTATTAAAAAATAATACAATAATACTTGATTATTAACTAATCAAGTGATGATTAACCAGTATTTACTAAATTAATGAAAACAGAGGTGAATCAGCCTTCTCTGATTCTGATGAAGAATTTAAATTAACTGAGCTTAAAAAAATGGAATAAAATACAATTTTATTCCAAATTTTAATATTCCTTAAACAAAATATCACGATATACACAAATACTTGTAACATATAGCCTACATGACTTACACATTTAGCCTGTCTGCCATATTCTGCCAAGCCATCACTCTGGCTTTATATATGGCTACAGGATTGGTTTTGTTTTGTTACAATATTTTGTGTTCTTTTGAAAAAGAAATAAAAAGGGACTGCTCTAGTTTTGCCCTCGTTCTGCATCATTTCATCTATGCTGCGACCATTGATTCAGTTGGGCTTCCTAAAAATATTGGACATGAGCTAAATGAGACTATGCAAGTCTACCTTGAATTACCCTTGATTGGAAAAGCCTGAACTGCAATAGTGGTACGACTTGAGTCTTACTGGGGACCAGAGTAATGTAAACAGAGTGACCAGGGTAATGTAAACAGTGTAATGTAAACAGAGTAATCAGAGTAAACAGATTAGTGTAGCACCATATACAGTGTAGCAGCATGTCGTGTATTAATAAATCATGAAGACAGATATGAAATATTACAGGTGCTGTATCAGTCTGTTACGGTAATGCTATTAAGGGAGGGGGGCATGTTCTGATTTAGGACTCAAATGGCCTGAGGACAGAAGCTCCTTTTGAGTCTATCTGTTTTCTTCTTCTTCTTCTTCTTCTTCTTCTTCTTCTTCTTCTTCTTCTTCTTACTTTATATCTATAGCATATTTAAAACAAACAAGTTGCCGCCAAAGTACTGTACATTCAGAGAACTTACAAAAACACAGATACACATAAGATACAGCACACAAACAGCTATAAAAGATGTACAATCACTGTGAGGTAAAAGCTAAAGAAAATAAATATGTTTTTATAACAGATTTAAAAACAGTTTTGGAGCCACAATTGAAAAAGCTCCTCTGAACTTCAGCCTAGGAACCACTAAGGTCAGGTGATCAGCAGACCTTAGGGACCGAGAGGGAACATAGAACTGAAGCAAGTCTGAGAGGTAGGGTGGAGCAAGACCATTCAGACATTTATACGTTAAAAGGAGAATTTTATAATCAATCCTATAACGCACCGGGAGTAAGTGAAGACTGGATAAAATTGGTGAGATATGTTCATGTCTGCGTGTCCCCGTTAACAGACGAGCAGCAGCATTTTGGACTAGCTGAAGGTGAGAAAGTGCAGCCTGACTAACCCCAACATAAAGGGCATTACAGTAGTCCAGGCAGGTTGTTATAAAAGCATGAATCACATTTGCAAAGTCTTTCTGTCTCAGTACAGGCTTTAGCTTGGCGATCTGCCTTAAATTAATAAAACTCTTCTGTACCACAGCACCAACTTAGGTGTCAAGTTTAAAATCACAATCCATAATCACTCCCAGATCTGTATCCGTGCTCTTTAGATACTGCTCCAAATGACAGAGGTTAAAGAGAGATGGCTCAGCGTTACGACTAGGACCAAACAGGATAACTTCGGTTTTCTTTTTGTTAAAACTCAAAAAGTTTAACGACATACACTCTTTGATGTCATTAAGACATTCCAATAATGGCTGAATGGTATAAGGATAATTATGGTTTAAAGGAATATAAATAGCAAAGGAAGGAGATCCTGTGTTTCCTCAAAGTGGAGCCCAGAGGAAGAAAATACAGAGAGAAAAGAAGATGCCCTAAAATTGACCCTTGTGGCACCCCACAATGAAGGGGCACTGAAGAAGACATAAAATCACCTATGCCAACACAAAAACTTCTGTCTGGCAAATAAGAGCGAAACCAGTCCAACGCTGCACCTTTTATACCCATCCAATGCTCTAGACGCAACATAAGAATCTGTGATCAACAATATCAAACGCCACCGTCAAATCCAACAGCATGAGGATAACAATATCATTAAAAACCTTCAAAAGTGCTGTTTCAGTACTATGTCAGTGTTGCGGCATGCGCTATAGGGGCGGAGCGCATAGGGGCGGAGCTCTTATGAGGCTCTCCTACACCCCTAGTTATGTTAAAAAAACTTTACTTGTTCCACGACAACGCCACCCCAGGAGTTTCACCTGGAGAATATTAAAGGAATAAGGCACACCGGTTCATGGCACACACCAGGGCTCGAGGCGATGTTCCAGTTACAAAGACAATCTTTATTTAAAACATTTAACAGAAAGGATAAAACCCAAACATGAGACTGTCTCCGTCACTTGATAACACAGGCTGGCCAGTGGGGCAGTAGGTCCTAAAAGAAACCCAGAAAAATACAAAAGAAATAATCCCACACACACACACACCCCCAAAAGGAAGGACACACCGCTGCCACGGCTCAGCACTGTAAAACAAAGAAAGGGAAAATTAACCAAAAATACACAAAAGGATAATAGCAACAAGCAAAACAGTACAAAAGAACAAATGCATAAAATAAGGAACACAAATAGTAAATGGACGGACGACAGTTCTCACTCACTAAAAACACAAACAGAAATGAAAACCTGCACTCTCTGAGCGCCACTACCAGGCGCTGGCAATTCAAAGAGCCGAGCCAATGAACCGACTCCCCCAATGACTCCACCCGAATCGGAGTCGATGCGCAAGCAAGACACGGGTCCCTCTTTAAAGGGGTAACGCCCGATCCTCTTAAAGGTAAAGCAAGGCAAAGCACTGGGTCATTCTTGAAGGCAAACAATCCTCTTTAAGGCGAAAAGCTCCTCACAAAAAGGCAAAGCACGCTCCTTGTAAAGGCAACTCATGGGTTCCTCTTTAAAGGGGTAACACCTGATCCTTCTTAAAAGCAAAGCAACTGTTATACTCTACTCAGAGAGAGAAGGAGAAGGAGGGAAGAGAGAGGCGCAGCGTGTGCCACACACACACACACACAGGTAGCAGCACGGGAAGCTCTCACTCCACCCGGAACACACATGGGGCGCTTCCAAGTGCCTGAATACAGGCACGCCACACCGGTCACTGCACCTTGGACACCCCACTCCAGAGAGGAACCAACCCGGAGTAGGCGGTCAGCAGCCCAAAAGGGGCCGGACACGTGCCACAGGTGACATAGCACCTTTTATACTAAACTCTACTCCCCCAGCCAATTGGCCAGTAAGCACGTACCCATAGATACAGCTGTCCCTAATTAAAAGGTGAAATGAGCTTAGGCTGCTACAATCAGGGCAGGGTGGAGCTCATACTGCTACATCAGCTTTTAAAACCAGACTGAAACACCTCAAGGATATCGTTTTTATCTAAAAAAGCATTCAATTGAATAAAAACAACTTTCTGCAATATCTTTGAAAGAAAGGGAGTTAAGAGATTGGCCTATAATTAAAGTGAAAGTGGAAGTGAAAAAAGTGAAAGTGACAATTCGGTCATACGTGAACGCACCACAGCACACGGTGTGAACAGCACGAAATACTTCCTCTGCATTTAATCCATTCACCAAGTGAAGCAGGGGCAGCTAGGAACACAGCACCCGGGGAGCAGTGTGTGGGGATGGTACCTTGTACACACTGGGTACCTCAGAGGTGCCTAGTAGTCTTGGGAATCAAACCCAGACTTTCTGATCACTGGGCAAATGCCTTAACCACTAAGCCACCAGCTGCCCCTAATTAGCTATAACTGAAGGGTCAAGACTGGGTTTTTTAATAAGTGGCTGTTTAAAAGCCGTGGGAACATCACTCAAAATAAGGCTACTATTAACAATGTCCAAGATAGAGGATCTAATACTAGGGAGAACCTCTTTCAGAAGATTTGGGGGTATAGCCTCTAAAGGTGCAGCTGAAGGTTATATCTGTCCAATAATGCCATATAAAAACGAGGGTGACACTAGTTCAAACTGAGTAAAAACAGCAGAACAGCAGACATTAGTAGATGGATCATATGACAAAGATGGAATAAATGCTCTCGTAGACTTAACTTTATCCACAAAAAAAGTGGAGAAACTTATCACAGTTTACAGGAGAAGCCTCCAAACTGGTAGCCTGAGAAACATGCAAGATTGGGTTAATGGTCTTAAAAAAGACACAGGGATCATGACAGTTAGCAGAGACAATGTCAGATAAATATTTACTTTTCTCTGACTTACATTACGGCTTATCCAGGCAACAAACATGGATGTTAAAATCCCCAACAATTAGTACACGGTCATATTTTGACATGATTTCTACCAGGAAATCAGAAAAATTACTAATAAAGTCTTTATTCTATTTAGGTGGTCTATAGATTACTGCACACAGTACCAGGTGCGTGCGTCCTAATTCGAACACCATCAGTTCAAAACTAGAGAAGGATGTCCATATCGAGAAGTATTCACAATTAAACTTCTTCTTAAAGACTGTCACTATTCCTCCTCCTCGACCGGACAACTTCGGGGCATTAAAATAAGTGCAATCCATCGGAAGAAGTTCAGAAAAAGCATTGGACTCACCAGCACTCAGCCAAGACTCAGTTACATACATAAAATCCAATCCACTGGAAGTAAAAAAGTAATTTAGGATAAAAGTTTTGTTTGCCAAGGATCTAGCGTTTACAAGAGCCATCCTGGAGCTAACCGAAGTTTGAGAAGCGGTAGTCCAGGGAGCCCAGTTCAGAAACCGCAGGTTGGAGGGATTCACCCCGCGTCTGCGAGGATACGAAAAAGCATGGTGAGATGGTCCACATTCATCAACAAAGTGGGTCTTCAGTGAAAAGAGCAGGTAAGCTTTCAGCTTGAAAATCCAGACACCGCGTTTACCCCGACGTTTGGAACGCTGCCTCCAGACAGGCGAAACCAATGCGCCCTCTGGGCGTCTAAAAGCTCCAGATTTAACCCAGCGCCTGCGATGCTGCTGCCAGGCAGACGAAGCTGAAGCCTTGTCATGAAGCAGGTAAGCAGGCACCTCAGACAGGAGCGGGGGACACACCATTCCTTGATCCTTGTAATGTGAACTAAACAGCTTATTGGCATTTAAACGAAGGTCTAAAAGTGTTTGACGGTCATACACCAGCAGTAAGTTGACATCTTTTACATAAAATAAGACAAACATTACAAAGACGAATAGACTTGATAAAGGTAGACGGCAAGCCACACACACTGGTGCCATCTAGCTTCCTTTCCTTCTGGTCTGGTCTTCCTGTGAGGCCTGTGAGAGAACGCTGTCACTGTTTTGTGGAACCTTCTGCCAATTGCAGAAGGTGAAACCAGGGGCGTAGCACCAAATTCGGGGCCCTATGCACAAGCAGTGGCCATGGGCTCCTGTAAGCTCGAGGTTCACCACTCACCTTACTACTAATCTAAGAAGTCTTATATGTATAACAAAAAAGCCTTATTACACAACTTCTCTGAATTTCTGTAGATGCCACCAAAGGTAGCCTAACATTATAGGCCTGCTAAAATGATGTGCTTTCATTTTAAACTACAGTAGAGGC
>JBBPDE010030099.1:0-10430 GCA_037974605.1 Nannopetersius ansorgii
GAAAGGAAGGCATAAGGTGATGGTGCGAGAGGGCAGACACATTCACACACACACACACACACACACACACACACACACACACACACACACACACACACTTTGTTTAAGTACATTCTTAAAAACAATCCAACATGTTGGAATGGAAATATTGCATTTATCTTCTATCTGCATTTACTCACTTATCGCATATGATATTGCCATCGCAACACTCAACATTATTGCATATCGCATGATTTCCTAATATTGTGCAGCCCTAATATTAATATATGTGTATATATATATATATATATTAATGCTGGGCCGTTAACGGCGTTAACCCGCTGCAAGTAAATCCTGCTTGTGACCTGGGTTTGGTTTAGGACCAAAAGCTTCTCAAAACTTTTTGAAGTAGACATCTGGTTGCATTGACCTTCACCGTAAACTGGTTTACATCTTATCCATTTATTTATAAGGTGTAAAGAGGAGATATGAAAAATTTGGAAACCTTGTGATTTTTTTAAAAAAAAGCATTTGTCTGTTCCACAGCCTGGGGACTTTCTCACGGCAGAAAACGACGCTCTGTATGACGATGTGTTGACAGGCTCTGTGGGCAGTGAGAAGCCGCTGGGTAAGGACACATCTAAGGAGGAAAGCAAGCCTGAAGTTCTCTACACGTATAAAGGATGCACAGCAGATAAATCCAAACGGTTTGCAGTCTATGTGGGAAACTTCTCCTGGGTGAGAACCGCACATCAGTGTTTCAGTCTGTATAACGTTTTCCCAATCTTTGTACTGCCCATTTCTTTTCAATAAATGATCTGTCTTTCTGTCTGTCTACCTGTCTGTAAGTATTTGTGTCTATTTGTCTCTTTATCTGTACACCTGTCTATTTATCTACCTGTCTTACCTGTCTATCTACCTACGTGATTGTCTGTCTGTCTGTTTGATCTGATCTCGTATGATCTGGTGTTTTTGAATTCTGAAGTGGACGTCTGATAAGGATCTGATTTCGGTTGCTCGGACGCTGGGCGTTAAAGATGTTGTGGACATTAAATTTGCAGAGAACAGAGCTAACGGTCAATCCAGAGGGTGAGTTTATCTGTCAGACTTAATTCTTTCTCTCTCTCTCTCTCTCACACACTTTATCTGTCCCTAGTCTCTCTCTCTCTCTTACTCTTGCTTTATCTGTCTCTTGTCTCATTTTCAAACACTTCCTCCCTTTACCTCTCGTTTTCCTATATACTCTGTATCTCCTTTTTGGTTTCTCCTCTTTCGCCATCTAGCTTTTTTCTCTTTCTTTCTCTAATCCTTCCTCACATTACCTCTCTTCTTTCTTTTTTTGTATCACACACACTCCTCATGTATTTCTCACACACTTTTCTGTTTTTTTCCCCTCTATTTCCTCTCTTCTCTTTCCCCTCTCGCACATTTTCCACACTTTCCTCTGTCCTTTTCTTGTCTCTCTCCCTTCTTCTCCTGTCCCTCTCTCTCTCTCTCCCTCTCTCTCTCTCTTTCACCTTTATCTATCTTCTCTGCTCCTCTCTCTCTGTCTTTCTCTCTTTCTCTGTCTTTGCACTATTAAATCTCCTGTCTGTGTTGTTTACAGTTTTGCTGAGATCGTCGTAGCGACAGAGGAGTCTGTGAAGAGGTTAATAGAGACAATGCCTCAGTGTCAGATAAACGGAGAGAAGGTTGATTGTCGCTCTGCCACGCGGCAGAACCTGGCCATGTTCGAGGCTCAGGCCAAGAAACGTGAGTGCACAACTTGAACTTCAATAGAACAAGATTCCAGGGGAAAGTCTAAGAACAACTATATAAGCACTATAAATATTAGAGATGCACCGATATGGAGAAACACTTGGCCTGAAACATCAAAAGAAATTATAAAAATTTTTTGTCATATTTCCGTTATAGCTGCGACTGTGTGTACTTGCCACTGCATGCATTAATATTCATGGCTCAAAGAATAAATCTGTTACAAAACTATGAAAATAGTTTTGCATTCAAACAATGCACAATATAAAAATTGAAATAAAATATTTTACTTGGCCCCACTCCCTAAATAGCCCAAAAGCAAGATAGCTGAAATATTATACAATAAAATTCCAGTGCATTTTAATATTCTGAATGAAGTGCATGAACAAAGTGCATTCAGAACAAGTGCTTGTACGGTAAAACAACATTCTCTGTAGGCCTTTAACAAGATAGTGTATTAAAAGACTGGCACAGCCCATATATGAACAGTAATCACTGGAAAACTTTTCAAAGGCACAGACAGAGTGGGTGTGCTTAAAGGGTCTCGCCTCTGCTGTGCTTCATACTCTGCATTGCGATCAGGATGTTTTGATTTTATATGATAAATTAATCTCGATGTTTTTGTGGATGCACCCCCTCTAGAAAAGATTTAAGATAAGAAAGAGCTTTATTTATCCCAAGGAATATTGTCATTAGCAAGCTCAGTGCAACAGAAGAATAAAGGATATTGACAATAAACAATAATGCAACACAATCACAAGAACATTGCTGTATGTAAGATTTAGTGTGCTGTACCAGCAGAACAACATGAAAAGTGCAAAATGGCTTATGAAAGTGACCGTGTTAATTTTTTTTTTTCCTGTCAGGAATCCCTCAGCGCTCCAACTCCAAATCGGATTCGGATAAAGTGGATGGTCGTTTATCTGTTTCGTCTTCATCAGACCTCCCCCTCCCCCCGTTACCCCCCATTTTCCCACCACCACCCCACGTAGCCAAACCCCCCTCCCTCCTCCACACTTTCTTCAACCCTCCCCCTCCCCCCTTCCCCCCACCTCATCTCCCGGCCCCACCACTCCCTCACCTGTTCCCCCCTCCTGCTCCTCACATCCCTACCACACATACACCACCCCCACACATGCCCAACACACACACACCCTCACTGCACATCAACCCCGCCTTCTTCCCTCCCGTCCACGACACACACAACAGCAGCACAGCCTATGGCCGACACAGGTGAGCTGTGTGTGTAAAATGTCTTAATCATAAAATAGACTCTGAAAAGCATATTTAGACTTTGTTTTATAATCAACAAGATCTTGATGAAATAAATGATAAGAATGCATTATAATTATCAATTTATGTATTTTCTGCCTCAAGATTTGACCATCACTTTTTATTTATATAAATATGAATACTGAATAAATAGTGACAAAAACATTCACTCCATTCTGGATATTAATTTTATTGTAATAATAATTATAATACAGTTAATATCCAGAATATCCTTGGTGAAATGGGAACATTTTCACATACAACATAATTTTTATTATTTTATTTTGGAAATTAATTTGATTTGAAAGACATACATTTTATTATATATTTTAAAACTTAATTCTGAATAATACATAAGACTTTTAGTAAAAAAAAATAAGTATTTTTTGTTTTAGAAATGTATTCTAAATATTTGTTTCACTAGAACCTCATTCTGGATGTTAACTTTCTTAACTTTAGTTTGGATATTCTGCGGTTGATTTTAGAACCGTAGTTGTGTTCATTATTCTGGACACGGCTGAAGTTCCTTCCTGCAGCTTCTTATTAATTAGTTGAAACTCATAAAGTTGAAGAAGCATATTAGAATAACTTTATCCATTATAACATTTTAATATCACAGACATTAATGTGGTGTGGAGTGAAAGTTTCCCCAGAACTTCACTGGTTTCAGGGCATCTTCTCCAGCGGGGGGCCAGAGGGGCTTAATGGTGTCTGATCTCCTGAGAATGACTGGGAGAAGTGTGTGTGTGTGTGTGTGTGGCAATTCTTGTGTCTCTATATAAATCTGTGTATGTGTGGGTGTCTCATCTTTCTGCGTGCGTGCGTCTGTCTGTCTGTCTGTCTGTCTGTCTGTCTGTCTGTCTGTCTGTGCGTGCGTGCGTGCGTGTGTGCGTATTAGAGATAATGGCCCTAATGGTTCTTTTCTGCAGTAGGGAGGGGGACGTTCCCGCTGTTCTGACACCGGAGGGAGAGTTTGAGGAGCTGATGAACAGAAACAGGACCATCGCCAGCAGCGCCATCACCAAAGCCATGTCTGGAGCCACCACAGGTCTCCTGACTTTCAGAATTAGAGCTGGACTGTGTCTAAAAAAGTCTTGATCCCCTTCATTACTTTATATTTTGCTTTGTATGACCTAATTGGTGTGTAATACTGTTGTCTGCCTGTAAGATTTTCTTATCTTTGGCATTTTGAGTAGATAAAATGAAAGAAATGGGAACAAATGTTATACTGTGACAGACTGAAAAGTGCCTAAAGATACAAGCCTTGATAAAGGTGTTCCAACCACTCAGCATTCAGCACCACCAGTATACTGATCACCGTCTGGTCATCTGGAATCATCGGCACCTGTTTTTTCTACTGGTTCAGGACTTAAGTTAAATGTGCTTTATTACACTTGAATGATTCATATGTAGGCTTAACAGGGTCAGGTTCAGGGACTAGACTTAAAATGAGAGGCTTTGAAAGTCTTTCAGGAAGCCTGGAGAACAGTTCCTCAAGACTTTACAAGAAAGTCTGGATATTTGGAAGCAAACTATGAAGAAAAATATGAATATAATTTTCCTTGGAAGGTCAATATGAAGAAATGAGGGGCAGCTCAATACTTTTTGCACAGGTTTATAATGTGCAGTGATCTCGTCGTCTATTCAAACATCGGGGTTTAATTAACATTAAAACAGACATTTTTCTTTCCTGTAACAGGTGATATCTCTATGGCTATCGAGACGCTGCTCACAGCCATTGCAGTGATTAAACAATCCCGGGTGTACAGTGATGATCGCTGCAGGGCGCTGGTTGAGTCTCTGAAGGACTGCCTGTACTCCATAGAGAGCAAGTCTTACGGTTCAAGGTGCGTTTCACCTCATTTCTTCCATTCATGCTCTTGCAAGAATAATGTTCAAAAGAATTTCAGAATTAAAAAGTTGAAAGGGAAAAAAGATTAGATAGATTACATTAAATTATTGTCACACTTTATTTACTTACATATGTCATGTATTTATTTGGAACTTCTTGATTTTGACCCCGTTCCAATTCTTGACGGTGACTATGCATCAGTGTTTGCTGACAGTATTGTGCCTTTTTCCATTTCCTGTGTTTACAACTTTTCTATTAAAAAATTACGTTATTTATTGAGTGGTGGCCAAACTTAGCATAAGACCATTTAATGGGGGAAGAGAGAACCACATTTTCTAAAACGAGATCACAGTTGTTTAACTTTGTTTCAAGGAGAATTCCATTAATTTTTCCAAATTTCCTGTAATTGCGGTTCATCAATATCTCACTGATCACCATCATCTTTTTTTCCTGTCCCCCACCTCCACCTCCAGGAAGAGGCACCGCTCTCGAGAGCGGGACAGGGAGCGTGTGAGGAGCAGAGAGGGGGAGAGAGATAGGGAGCGAGAGCGGGAAAGAGACAGAGAGAGCTCATACGGTCAGGGCTGGGCAGACGGAGGTTCTTCCAGGAGACACAGGGAGCGCTCATCCAGCGTGGAGAGAGAGAGGGGGCGAGAGCGCCATCGAGAACACAGAGAGAGGCACCGCTAGGTGGGCCGGTCACACCACTATCTTGCACCTCACACACTGAGCTGTGTGTCCACTTTATCAGCTCTTTTACCCTACAGGTGCACTGTCCAGTTACAGCATTTGGCAGATGTTCACAAGAAAACACGTCCCACACTCAGACTTAAAAATAAAAGCTGCTAGTAGACTAGGAATCTACCAAAGATGTTGAAACTCCGCCAGGACCTTCTCAGATCTCAGAGGAAGCACTAGGACCTTCTCTGATCATTCACACACACACACACACACACACGACCGTTTTTCTTTTTATCTCTCTCTCTATATATATATATATATATGTATGTGAGAGAAGAGGTATAGAGATTTAATAAACAGGGTAGAGGTGGACTAAATTTGAAGTAGAAAGTGCACTTTTATGGTAAACTATAGCATATAAATATTAAAGCATATGTTGACTTTAATAAAATCCTAATACATTGTGTTAAAGTATGCTATTTTTTGCTCCGATTGACTTTCTTGTTCCTTCCAGGGTGTTAAAGGCAGAGCGAGTGTACAGAGCTGCTGGAGCGCATGCAGGAGCAGAGGACCAGAGAGGAACAAAAAATCCCCATAATTCATTGACATCACTGTGTACACAGTACTGTGTTAAAAAAATCCACTTTTTGGTTAAAAGTGTACATTTCTGCGGCTGCGGACTGTTCGGTCATGTTGCGGTACCGCCTTGGTTCATTTTGGTTTTAACACAGTTTATGTTCATGTCTTTTTTTTCACCTCCATTGTACATTTTTGTAAGGAAATGCTACTCTACAATATTAAAAAAATTGAACACTGAAAAAGAAATTACATGAGTATTGGCTGACACCTAATCAGAGTTTTTGCAGTCACTCAAAGTCTGAAATGTAAGACTCATCTTTTATATTATTTTTCCATTCATGAAGGGCTTAAATTTATCTTGGTAACCTTGTGTTTTAAAAAGTGTTTATCTAGAGCTAAAACTACTGAAACACTCCACTGGCAGAAAAAGCTAACCTCCCATCCCACAGCATTTTGCATTGGATCAGAGTCGTCCTCCCCGCCCCCTGTAACATTTAGACTAAAGTCTATTGAAGATAAATAGGTCAGCACTTGGGAGCTTTTGTTCACCACAGGATGCAATTTCTGAAAAAAACATTTTTCCCACCCCTCATACAGGTAGTCCAGAATGGTGGGCATTTCATATAATTGGCAAAAAGAGTATTTCACAGATCTGTTTGACCAACAGAGCGCCTTATATGCAATATGAAAATGAGCAATCAGTATAACCAATCAGAGTTTGACAGTGAGTTACTGATAAACATACCACTTGAAACAATATTTACAAACTTTTTCCAGAAAAGTGATGTGGGCCCTTTTATATATTAGATCACAATCATAATATGTAGCTGTAAAACCACAGTATTGCTTTTTTGTCCATATTTTAGAGCCTTGGTTACATTATATATTTCTTGGATGGCACAAATATATAGAAAACCCCCAGAGGCTCCATTATTTTACTACTTTATTTATAAAACATCACTCAAACCAGCAGAAGCAATAAACAGAGAAAGGGGTATGTGAAGGATGTCCTCTCAATGAGAAATGGACACAGTCACACAGGCCCCGAGTATATACAGGGGTTTAAAGGGAACTAAAGAAAAAGTTCAGTCCATCAGGGTTACTTCTCCAACGGTGCATAGTTCAACAGCTTCTCAATCAGGTCTACATGGGACAGCAGCATCCTCCGGCAGCAGTACCGCTTCAGCCCTAGGGCATCCAACGCATCACTGTGAAGAGAGAGTAATCAGACAAGGGCCATCGCTAATTATATACATACCTGAATAATCATCAGATGGTTTCACACAAATGGATTAAGCCTAGCCTTACAACTAATGTTCTGTTTACACTCCGTGGGTAAATGCGTCTCCAGTCAGACTGAAACTTCAATATGTGATGAATATGCAAATCCACCTATATGCAACAGCCAATCGGCTCCTCATTTTTCTGTTTTAAAGAAAAGCCTAATTTTGCAGTGATGGTCAGTATCTGAAGAAGTCTCTTTAGAAAACTAACGAGGTGAAACAAGCTAGCTTTGAGTTGAGCAGCAACTCCAGAGCAGATAATGAATTGTACTCTGTGTGTGTGTATATATAAGATGGTTAATGGTGAAAGTCCTGAGTCAAACCTTTAAAAATATTTAACCGTAAAGTGATAAAAGTGAAACTCACCCCTCTGTGTATTCAGCCTGAAGGAGCCCTAAGTAGGCCTCCCACTTGTTGCCCACGATCTTGCCACAGGTGAAGCAGCGCACTGGGATAATCATGACGATGAGAAACTGCAAACAGAGTTTGGGCAAGTTAAAATAAATTGATTTCTGAATAAAACGCATGAATGACTTTTTCAGAAGCAGCTGGGGAATCACAGACTGTCCTTACTATCCACTGCAACCCTACACCTTATCCACGAGTCAAGTAATAGCTCGTCATTTCAACCATATACAAATTGACATTAAACAATGTTCCTCCACGACCACGGCTTCCTCCCGATACCTCCAGGGCCTCAGTGTTACGCCACGACCTCCAGGTCGTGGAGGATCGTTTCTGTGCGCAGACGGTTAAAACACCTACTTGATACTGAGGTTGGTGGCAATAAATAACTGTGTTAAAATGGCCTCAACAGCAGTAACAGAATTAGAAAAAAACGTTTTAAGCCTTTCTAACAAGGGTTTTGCCCCAAAACGACATTTCAGTTCTGCTCGTTTTGACTCTGCAGACTCCATCAACTGGATTGTCCTCCTCACATCGCAGCTGTAATAGTTTTCCATTTCTTTTTTTCTAGAAAATATAGGAAAAAACATTTTTTGCACAAGGTGCATTCACTTGGTGAGTAGGATATGGGTTTCCAATTAACTGGCAAAACTGTGTTGCTGCCTTTCATTTGGAAATCCCTACCTGAACCTGGTGGTTAGGGAGTTGCCCCTGTGATCAAAAGATCGTGGGTTTCAATCCCAGGACTGCTAGTGTCACCACGAAGGTATCCTTGAGCAAGGTACCGCACACACTGCTCCCCGGGCGCACCTCGTTGGTAGCAGCCCCCTGCTTCACGTGGAGAATGGGTTGAATACAGACAAAATAATTTCACATTGTTCACACCGTGTGCTGTGCTATATTCACACGTCTATAATTAACTATAATTAACATTAACTTTAATATATAAAATACTGTGAACAGAATCTGGAACAGGATCCTGACCCGAAGCTTCCTCTGCGCCTTAAACGGCGCGGTACTTATAAAAAGTACACAAAATCCAACAAGACGCCAATTCCAACTTCTTGTTCCGTGTCTGATGTCCCCTTATTAATAAAAAGATACTAAACGACTGAAACGAGGCCATTCTTCTTTAAAACACGCCACCTGTGAAACGCAGCACACCCGTCACTGCACTAGCCAATAAAACCTGACCAAATACTGCTCGGATACACAACATTAACCTACCCTGCACTGTATTTAATTTGAAGAATGATTACACTTGTGTTACACCAAATAAATATTATAAATACTGTAAATATTTACCAGAGAATCGAACTCCACACGATAACACCCGCTCTTCAAGTGTGTGTTCTGCTGAAACCGCTCCGTATAGAAACACGTTATGGAACAAATTTTCCGTCGATTAGACTATTACTACTAATGTTACTAATAATAACGACGATGATCATAATAATCTAAATTGTTTAGTATTTATCCAAATAATCAGGAATCTTGCACATACTGTTTCCAAGTATCAGCAATATTAAATGTTTAGCTTTTCAGTTAAATTAATAAACCTAAACGAATAAACATAGTATAATTATATTTTTCATGCTTTTTCATGCTTATTATTAAAACTGTTTCATATCATTTACTTTCTTATCATTTATTGTTAATTACAAAAAGTGAGTCTTTTTTTGACACCCTATTTTCCAATTGTGAATAAAATGTAGTTTCATTCTTTTAAAATGTGTGCAAATAAAAAATATTGCTATATTTTAATGTAGCCTATCTATCAATTAAACAATCAATCAATCAATCTATCTATCAATCTATCTATCTATCTATCTATCTATCTATCTATCTATCTATCTATCTATCTATGTATATTTATTTATTTAAACAAATATGGGTATATTTATTTAATCTATATTTTTAAAAAGGTTTATCCTCTCAGACATGTTTACAGCAGATTTCTGGCCTAACTCTTGTAATATACAGTGTGTTGATTTGTCTGGAAATCAGAAGATTTCGCCCAGATTGTTTCGAATACAGAACCGAAATGAAAACTAGAAAGAAAACAGTAATCAGAGACTATGGTTTGTATTAGTTTAATAAGGTCAACAGTTTACAAGGGAGCCATTTCCCTTTTACAGTACAGAGGAAGCAGTGGAGGGTAGTGCGTGGTGGGGAGGGGGCAAGCGCGGCTGGAAAAGCGGCAAACAGGAGAAGTTAAATCAGTAGTGATCAGCAGTTATTTATATATCAGTCTCCATTATTAAGGCTCCAGAGCTTTCCATCCTGCTCCGCCGGCCCCAGGCTCTCGGTCCACTGTGGGTTTCAGTATTATTGCATTATATACGCACTGGAGGGAAAGAGTCGCACTACCTGTTACAACTACTCACAGCACTAGTCTACGTCTGTTTGGTGCATTTTTAGGAGTTTCTGTGGGACGATGACCAGGTCAGCACAGCTGTCCTGCTGAGATCTGAGCAAGGTGTGTTTCAGTTTATCAGTGACCCTCATGCTGTTTATGAAATGAAACATACAATGTAAATGGGATGTTTATCTGTTATAATAATGACTGACCTGTCTAGGTAGGTGCTACAGTCAACTGAACCGGACCCTGAAATATCCTACAC
>JBBPDE010030117.1:0-10428 GCA_037974605.1 Nannopetersius ansorgii
CCCGTCTAATCTGTTTCACCTGCGCCTTGTTTCATGTCACACCTGATTCCCATTTGCCCTCACATTTAAACCCAGTCAGACCTCGAGTCTAGTATGTCTGTATTTGTCTTTCTTGTCTGTTGTGTTCATGCCCTGATCCAGATCTAATGTTTTTTCTCTGTTCCTTTGTTTTTCAGACTCGCGCTCCCCATCAATACTCCTGTTCGTGTAGGGTCTGGTTTTCCTGAATACCTGCCTGCGTGCTAATTTTTCGCTGTTTGTTTTCTTTGCTTTGACCCTGGGAGCCGAGTCTATCTTTATTTTTGTGTTTTCTGTTTTGTTCTTGGTTGTACATAGTTCTGCTTATTAAATTCCTCTTTGCATTTATTTCACGTCCCCTCCTCTCTCCCTAGCACACACCTTTGACACTACTGAACCATTAGACTCATGTTATGCCTACCTTATGAATAAACAACGTAATTTGCTACTAAGCTCTACATATTTAATATCTGCTGTTGAATAACTGCTCATGTAAATGCATAGAAAACGTGCAAATCTAAATGTGTCAACACCAAAGTATCAATCTTTAAAACAAATCTTTATAAACTTAGTTCAGTAAAAATTGATTTTATGTGTGTTAATGTTTTCGTTTTGCTACAAACACAATATTTTTGTTACAAAAATAATATTTTGATTATGCAATGTAATATTGTAAGTGTAATATTGTAAATGCGCGTACAAACCTTGCTGGCGCTGTCCAGTACAAAGTACTGAAAACAGCAACAAATAACTAGCACATAAACAAAAGCCATAGCAAATTTGATTTTGTTCTTACCAATTCAGGTGAATCTTCCAGGAGGTTTTTTCCCTTCAATGCGCACTCCATAGTCTCTGTTAAGCTGGAGTCCATCACTAAGACACTCTGTCCACCAAGTGTAGAATATTTGCAGTCACTCTTCCTTGAGTTAGTCGTCATACAGACGTCATAATTGTACATGTGAGGCAGAGTTCCAGTAACTCCTGTATCTGCGTAACCGGGTGGATAGTACGGAATAACTGGGAGATTGGACTGATAGAAGATACGAGATTGTCTCCATCTGAAGATCTTCACTGATATTATAACCACTACCGTTGTAATGAAAAGGAAGGAAACCGCAGCCAGTGCTAAAACTAAATAAAAAGTCAGGTTATCATTGAACTCTTTCCCGTTTGTAAAGTCTGTGAACTCTGAAAGCACTTCAGGGAAACTGTCTGCTACAGCTACATTGATGTTAACTACAGCTGAGCGAGATGGCTGCCCGCTATCCTCCACAACAACAGTGAGCTTCTGCTTCAAAGCATCTTTATCAGTGACCTGGCGCACAGTCCGTATTTCTCCATTTTGTGGGCCCACATCAAACAGCGCCCTGTCCGTGGCTTTCTGTAGTTTGTAGGAGAGCCAGGCATTCTGTCCAGAGTCCACATCAACAGCCACCACTTTGGTGACAAGATAGCCAACATCTGCTGCACGAGGCACAATCTCAGCCACCAGAGAACCACCAGTCTGTACTGGGTACAGCACCTGAGGAGCGTTGTCATTCTGGTCTTGAACAACTATTGTCACCATAACCTCAGCACTCAATGGAGGGGATCCACCGTCTCGCGCAGTCACGTTACAGGTCAGACTCTTCATTTGTTCATAATCAAACGATCTCACAGCATGTATCACGCCGCTATCTGAATTAATTGATATGAAAGAACGTATAGGGTTGCCCATAACTTCACAGTCCTCCAGAAAATAGGACACTCGCGCATTTGGGCCCCAATCAGCGTCGGTTGCTTTAACGGTCAGTACAGTCACACCTGGAGAATTATTTTCAGTAAAAAATGTTCTGTATATATCAGAATCGAAAACTGGTGCGTTGTCATTCACATCAGAAATCTTAACAGTTAGTGTTTTATTACAGTGTAGAGCTGGGCTCCCTTGATCACTTACCAGAATGGTTATGTTATATTCAGCAATATTTTCTCGATCAAGAAATTCATCAGTAGTTAATGCATAGTAATCATTAAGCGATGGCTCAATTTTAAACGGTATGTTTTCATTCGTTTTGCACTGTAGGACTCCGTTATTACCAGAATCTGCGTCTTCTACATTAATAACAGCTACAGTTGTTCCCAATGGAGAATTCTCAGCAATGGTGTTAGAAAATGACATGAGCTGTATGGTAGGAGAATTATCGTTTTCATCAACAACGTCAATGACAACACTGCACGTATCTGCCAGACCGCCTTTGTCCATTGCTTTTACATTT
Source organism: Nannopetersius ansorgii (assembly GCA_037974605.1). Classification (NCBI taxonomy): domain Eukaryota; kingdom Metazoa; phylum Chordata; class Actinopteri; order Characiformes; family Alestidae; genus Nannopetersius; species Nannopetersius ansorgii. The sequence continues at coordinate 2,274 of JBBPDE010030117.1, forward strand.
AATTGATAACTTTTCTCTGTTTCGTAGTCTAGATGGTTAAGCGTATATATTTCTCCTGTTTCTGAGTTTATCTCAAAAAGGGCTCTTGCTTCTTTACTTGCCTGGGCAAAAGAATACGACAGCTGTCCATTCATACCTTCGTCAGCATCAGCAGCATTTACTGTGGCTAAAAGCGTACCAACTGGAGAATTCTCATTCACTTCGGCTTTATAAAGTGAATGTTTACATACTGGAGCATTGTCATTAACATCTAATACAGAAATTACAACGTGAACTGTACCAGATTTTATAGGCGATCCACCGTCATAGGCAATGAGAACTAATGTTAGCTCAGCGCGGTCCTCTCGGTCCAGTTCATGTTGCAATATCATTTCTACGTATTTGTTGCCATTAGCTTTGCTATGGATTTCCAGTTTGAAATTCTCAGCGGCACTAAGGGCGTAGTTTTGAATTCCGTTTACGCCAACATCCATATCGGCGGCACTGTCTAGAGGAAAGCGTGTCCCAGCGGCTGTATTCTCGCTAATTTGCAAATTGACGACATCTTTGGGAAATACTGGGGAATTATCATTGATATCTTGCACTTCAACAATAACACGGTGTATCTGAATTGGGTTTTCAATTATCAGATCAAAGCTGAAGCTGCAGGGCATTGTTTGCTTGCAGAGCTCCTCTCGGTCAATCCTCTCCTTCACTACCAGGGTGCCTTTGTCTCTGCTCAGTTCGACATATTGGCGACCGCCCTTTGTTATAACTCGAGCTTTTCCTGAAATGAGTCTATTTATCTCGATTCCCAAATCCTTGGCGATGTTGCCAACAAACGAACCCTCTGGCATCTCCTCTGGAACTGAATACCGCACTTGGCAAAAAACGACGGCCATCTCGCAAATGCTGAAAAGAAGAAACGCGATCTGCCATCTTAAATGCATTGTATTTCGCCAACAATGTTAGGAAACAACAAATAAACGAGCATAATATTCACTTTATCCTAAAATATTTTTTAAAGGAATCACGAGTAGATGCTGGCTGCTGACAGCAGAAAAAAGAAACGCAAACGAATCCTGCATAAATACACCAGACAGTAGGAGTGACTATGACTGTTTACCTCAGGATCTGGACACTTGTTGTCCAACAGCGGCCCTTAGAGTATGAATCTTGCAAATACATTTTATATCCGTACATTCAGATTTTCCCCAGAAAAGTTTGGGAAAAACCCTGCCACACATCAACGTGTGGTTCTTCAAATACTTTGTCCACAAAATTGACTAAACTATTCGTTAAAATGTTTAAATTGGTTAGTGTCGATTATTGGTTGTTGTAATGTTAGGAAATCAAACTTTAAAAGCATCTATTAAAACTGAATTAATGAATGAATGAAACATTATATATTTCAACACTAACAAAACGGACAGTTCCAATCAGAGAGGGAGAGGAAACCCGAGGAGCGTTGTCATTTTGGTCTGGAACAACGATTGTCAGAACCTAATGGGTGTCCGCCCGCCTTGTTTATATAACAGTGTAAATATGCTTTCCCTTCAAATTAATAAAACACATCCATTAATGCCTAAACTGCTGGCAACAAAATTGAGTACACCCCTAAGTGAAAATATCCAAATTGTGCCCAAAGTGTCAATATTTTGTGTGGGCATCATTTTCCAGGACTGCCTTAACTCTCTTGGGCATGGAGTTCATGAGAGCCTCACGGCTTGCCATTGGAATCCTCTTCCACTCCTCCATGACAATATCATGAAGCTGGTGGATGTTAGAGAATTTGCACTCCTCCACCTTCTGTTTGAAGATGCCCCATAGATGCTCAATAGGATTCAGGTCTGGCAAGGTGCTTGGCCAGTCCAGCACCTTTACCATCATTTGCTTTAGCAAGGCAGTGGTCGTCTTGGAGGTGTGTTTGGGGTTGTAATCATGTTGGAATACTGCCCTGCGGCAAAGGGAGGAGAGTTTCCAAAGGGAGGAGATCATGCTCTTCTTCAGTATGTGAAAGTACATGTTCATGGTTCCCTCAATCACATTCATGGTTCCCTCAATCAACTCCCCTGTGCCGGCAGCATTCATGCAGACCTAAACTATGACACTCCCACCACCATGCTTGACTGTATGAAAGACATACTTGTCTTTGTATCACCTGGTTACATACCCGTATCCGTACTGTACACTGAACTCCTGCAGTGCTAGAATGTAAATATAGATGTTACCTGTACTCTCTCTCTTGCTCTGTAGCAGCATCTCGGCCCAATGGACGCCCCATATACATTTTCGTTAAGGGCAATGCATTAAGCTGAATTTGAAATGAAATAAAATGGTTTCAAATTGAGTAATTATTCTTAGAACCGAAATAATAATTTTGGCAAAACCCCCATCAGATTCATGGAAACAGCAGATACAATATTTTATTTCATGGCTATGTATAATTCTTCATGTATTTTAGTGCCAATTATTAATACAATTAAACTCGCCGCCGTATGAACAGTAAATTATTGAACTGTAACAATGATTGGTGATTACTCCTATTCACTCAAAAAATGAAATGTCACAATTGCTGGTGTTAAATAACCCTCTTTTGTTGGATTTATCAAACAAACTCGTTTTATAAGGTGTAATTAAGTCAGTTGCTTTATTTCGAATAAGTTTAAGCTTAGCTCGACGACTTCGTTGAATCAATATTACCTTACTAAATTAAACGCATTACACGTAGCTCTAAAACGTTTGTCCTTCTGCTGACGCCGTACCTCCACGAGTTGCTTCGCAAAGAAGAATATCCCATCCGTTTTTTACTTCGTTTGAGGATCCTGAGGATTTAAGGTATGTGTTTTCTCGTCGGTGTAGATTCATTGTTATAAATTGTGACGTTAAACACATGTAATGTTAGTGTCATTACGTAGGATGGCAAATTGAATCTCGATTCACAACTCCATTCCATCTCACGATTTTTCAACTCTTTTATTACATCGGTAGCATCAACAAGAGCTGCTACTCTTCTAAGGCGTTATTTTTGTGACAGGTTTGAGCGCGCAGTGGAACGTTTATGTGCAAAAGTTCTTGTCTTTACGCGCTCCACTCGACCTTCCCGCTCATTCGACTCTACTTGCACGCTCCTCCTGGACTTGGCGCTGCGTTTTAGAGGGGGACGACATATTAGGTTAAAGTTTGATTTGTCGAGATAATTTAGATTTTAAAATTCTAAATGGTTCAATGTTTTATTATACTTCACTTGTTGTTTCAACTGTTTGTTTTATATTGTGGCGGGCAGGAGGACCACGTGGGTGGCACGGGTGGGGTGCGTGTGGTTTTGGCGGGCAGGCTGGGGTGAACCTAAGGGCGATGGACCCCACATGGGCTCATCGCCATGGAAACGGGCAGGCTTTTGGGGAGGCATATAAGGGGAGGGCGGTACCTAGTACCGTAGTTGGTGTGTTGGAGTGATGCTGCCTGGTGGTGCTGAGGAGAGCCAAGAAAATAAAATAAAAGAAAAATGTACTCGCCTGTTCAAGTGTCGCCTTATTCCATAGCTCGCCACAATATACTAATTTCTCTTTGTTCCACAGGCTTTCATGTGGCAGTGCAAACAGTGCAAGATAGCAGTGTCCTCGAGGTCTCTCTTGTTAAAGCATTACAGGTTAGCTCATGGCCACTTTGGCCGCAGACACCACTAGCCGTGTGCATATTCTCATTGCCCCTGTGTTCAAAACATGGAATGCTCTTCACAGTCACTTAAGCAGATCTCATGCTAATCAAACTGTGCTAAACTCTGTGAGTGTGGTTACCTGTAGCTGCCATTTATGTACATGCAATGACATAGCTCCAGTGCAAGATTTTCTTTCACATCAACAACCACCTTAGGAGTCATGAAACAGTGCATTGTATGTTTCAGGGCTGTACCTTTCAGACAAATGTCAACAAGTGTGGCAACCATCAGGTCATCAAAGTGAGAATGGAAAAAACCTTTGCCCTCAGGAGGCATGAAGTTGTGAACGACATGCCCTTCGTGGCAGAATTCAAAAGCAGACGGCCAGCTCTTTTCTCTGAATATGAGGCAAGTCAGAATTAAATGTCCAACTCTTAACATCACACATCATTTGTAGATATCTACATTTTGTTTGATAACACACCTAACATCACCATTCAACTAGATTTAACAAGATTTCCATGGAAAATTGCCGTGATGGATATCAAGACTTCTTTATGTAGCATTTTATTATTTCTGTAAGTTGTTCTATTCTGTCTTCTCTCCCCACCACTTATCTGTCCAGATATGTGCAGAATTCACACGCATTATCACCATCGCACTGATGTCCAAGTTCATGTCAGAACTCAACATCATCTACTCTACACTGTCTGAAGTGTGCCAGAGGAAAGGAGGAGCAGCGGGAAGCAAGATCATGGCTGCCACTGACCAGGTTTGTGATTAGTTGTTTGTTGGTGCCTTCCATTTTGAAAACATGTGCTCTAATGTATGAGGTGCTTAACTTGTACATGTAAATGAATTAGTGTACAGTCACATTTTTCTCTTACAGAGTCATACCATCACTACATTAAGGGGTTGCAATCTGAAAACACTAGTTGTGTATTTAAATGAAGACCCTGAGAACCTCATAAAGGAATACCTGGTAAGTATATGTTAATGTTATGAACTGTGTAGAATTAGTAGGTAGCAGCATTGCAATGGTAAGACTATTCATACATTTACAGATCACATATAGTCTAAGATGAGAGGCAAGTTTTGAGGTTTCTTTTTATGAAATTGTTTTATTAAATGTACTTAAAACTGAAGTTATTGTTAACAAAATCGTTTGTTTGTCAAAATAATGAGGCAAACACAATATATCATGTTTTGTGATTACTTTTCTTATTTAACAAATACAGGTGATATACAGTACTGTGCAAAAGTCGTAGGCACCTGTGTTTGAAACCATTTATATTGGGTTTGTTTCTGCCAGCAAAAACACAAGAGAACATTAGAATAAATGCAAACAAACAAGAAAGCAGTAAAAAGTTTTTTCCAAAAAGTAGTTGCTATTTTGTGAGCTGGTTAGAAGAGCACAGGTTTGGTTCCAGATTTCTGCTCGATGCCTCCAGTTATTGTGTGGATTTATAAAGCTCCGTAAGCAACACACCTAATTTAATCTAATGAAGTAAAAAGAGCCGACCCAGGTCTCTGATGGAAGCTATAAATAACACTGGGCTTCCATGAGGAAGGAGGTCTGGAAATGGTCAAGCAAACACTTTGCCATACATGAAACTATAGTTTACTGTATTAATGTTACTTGTATTTATTGTAAAATTAGTGTTTTAACACTAACGTAACACTACTGCCCAGTAGCAAACAACTTTTAAGTATAATTTTCTCAGGTGCCTAAGACTTTTGCACAGTACTGTAAGTGTTTCGCAATATGGTATACACTGTCTGTATACAATATTGTTTGCATTTTAGAAGGAGATGGCTTTTCTCTTTTTCTTTAGAAAACTCAGCCAAGCTGTCTTGCAGTATACAGCTGTTATAAACACACTTGTTTATGTTTTTGCCCATGAGTATAGATTTATCTGTTTGATGTATAATCTCATGTCCCACAATTTCTATATTTGGTTTGTGTTTTACGATGAGAAATTTGATGCTGCTCAAAGCCAGATAGAGAAGACCACAACTGGGATCTACGTCATCACAAATGAGGGTGCAGATGCCGCTGATCTATCAGAAGATGTGGGGATCATAGTTGAAGGGGTCACCGTTCTCAAGGACATTGAAGATGTTGCCAGTGCCACCGCTCTCCTGTTGGCAGTCATGTATGTTCTAAACCTGTGGTACCCGTCTGACCTGAAGTACACTTTTGAATTCCTTCAGAAAGTCCTGATGGGAATTGATAACCTTAAGATGGTTATCTGCAGGTTCATCTGAATATTGTTTCTATTTTTGACAAAGGTTTTTTCAATTTTTATCTTGACATTATTCTGAAGTATAAATAGTAAATAAATCATTATGGACTGTTGATATGTCTGCACATCTCAAAGATCGGAGAATGGTTCCATCAATAGTTCTTCTTGAGAATAAAGGTTTGTTTTGAAAATGCCAAATGGTTTGTTTCCTTTCACAGCTTATTTACTTCGATTTATGTAAGAATGCTGTGTTTAGTGTGAATTTACATAAGAATGCTATGTCAAGTGTGGTTCCATGCAACTTGAAAGTTTAACTTTAATAGATTGAACACAACCGTGTTAATTTGATTGAACATAGCATTAATTTGATTCAACATAAGAATACTAAATAAAAGTGACCATACCCAGTTACTTTGAATATACTCTATTCACTCTTGTAGAGTTTATTTTATTTCGTTGAGCCCATTTTAAAGAATTCAGTATCTTCGGAGTTATGTAACACAGTTTCGTGGAACAACTTTTTTAATTAAATCCAAGAAAATATTTTTTTCAGTATACATTTTACTGCATTAAATTATTACTGTACATACCAAAGAAAAAGCAGTGCGGTCTGTACAGGTAAAATCGGTATTTATGTTCTAGTACTGCAGGAGTTTAGTGTAAACTGTACAGTACTGATATGGGTTTATCTTTATATTTTTGTTAAGGGTAATGTATTAAATGAGATTAAAATGAAATTAAAGTGCTGTGGAAACATATTTGGGGGCATATTTAGGGTTTACATATTAAAATTTGGCATTTTTAAGCATTTTTTTGACCAAAACACAACAATGCGGTGTGTATTTTTTTCTTCTCGTTGGCCCAAAACTAATTTTAGAACAATGAGCAAACAGGAGGGGTGGAACTAAAACAGATGCTAAACAGATATGAATGCAGATACAATCTGGAGGTCTGGACACTTGATAAGCTGAAGAAATTTGAATATGATACTGTGAATCAAATGATGATGGAGAGACTGATGAAAATATGGCAGCACTGAATGGGAGTAACATTCTTATCAGTAAACAGCAAGGTACTTTGAGCTCCAACTTTCATTAAGAGACCAAGAAAATAGTCGGGTGAGAATATTAACAGGATAACTGTGGGACTGGATATACACAATCTTGTATAAACATAGTGCTATCAAAAAAAAAAAAAAAGATTGTAAGAAATGTGCTAGGTATTGCACAGATTAACAAGTAGACATACGTATTCTACTTGATGTATTTTGTTTAAAGAATATGACTATAAAGAGCTTTAGAGTTTCAGGTATTAGAGTTAGAGTTTAAATTCCAGATGCTTTCTTGGATGGTAAAATTTTATTGGTCACTTTTTTATTTTATCAGAAATGAAACAGGACAGCAAAATGTAAAATTGTTTCAAAATATGTCTCTTTTTAACGCAAACATTCCCATCTACTTATGTGACTTTGACAATATTCATCATCTTTTCTTCCTTGTCCTTGTTCTTAAACCAAATAACACATAATCTTTATACATTTATGCAAAACATGAGGCCATCTTTCAATTAGAAATATGACGTTGACTGTGTGGAATAACATATAAATATAAAAAATATTTAAAAAACCTTAACATTTAACTTACACCTCATGCTCTAAAAAATAATTATCTAAAAAAACATCTATTTAAAGATTTTAGAGAACTAAAACTGGCTCTTCTGTGTCATTAAAATGCTTCCAGCCACCAGAACGAGCATGGGTATGAAATTATGCATGTATTTTGAGTTAAAATTTGAACACCAAAACTGATAAGCTATATATAACACAACTTGGTTTAAATAAGTAAGTCCCACTCAGAGCATTAAGATCAAAGTGAATAAAGATTATTTCTTACCTGTTGAAGGACAACATGTGTTCCAAGAAATAGATGCAAGACAAGAAAAAAAAAGATGGTTAATGCTGTAGGCGTTGTAGTTTAACATAATTTTCATTTAAAGATTGAATTAAAAAGAAAATATTAGTAGTAAATATAATACACTTTATGTTAAATTTGATTGATTGCCTTTCTAATTCATTTTTTTGTCAAACTCATATACTATGAGGGGTCGTTATGAGGACATTGGAAAAGAGGATCCATGCATCTTTGTGGCCTTGTTACCATGTGTCCTATTGCAAACATTGTCAAACACAATACCGAAGTCTCTCTCTCTCTCTCTCTCTCTCTCTCTCTCTCTCTCTCTCTCTCTCTCTCTCTCTCTCTCTCTCTCTCTC
>JBBPDE010030142.1:0-10427 GCA_037974605.1 Nannopetersius ansorgii
CACACACACACACACACACACACACACACACACACACACACACACACACACACACACACACACACACACAGTCAACACCTTGCCACAGTGTAACACGCACACGCACAATAAATACAATGCCACAGTAAACACTGGTTAAACACTGGTGTGTTTAAATAAAAAGGGTGGGTGTTCAGCTGTGCAGTTCTCTGAAAGATTGGAATGAATGAGCCAAATGAAAGTCTGTAAATATTGTTTCAAATGGTACATGTATACCCTCACCCTCTATATATGGTAAAATAAGCTACAAAACAGCTCATTTTCAAATCATAGTTATTATTATTATTATTATTATTATTACAAAACCAACTCCTTATTCTGGCTACAGAATTCTTCAGCACCAATTAGTGATTAAAAGTTAGACTTTTATTGGATAACATGAAGACCTTGATTCATCAGTACTCACCTGGAGCTGTGGTTGGTAACCTTGTTAGAAACATTGTGATTGGTTAGAGGCTCATTTGCAGAGACCTATCTTGCAATAACGTTTAACAAACGATATATTGTGTAGCCCTTAACTTGTGTGTATATGTTCTTACTGTGTGTGTTTGTGTGTTATAGTGAATTTCAGTTACCCGTGTTTGGAGGAACCCCCAGCTGAAAGTGAGGGTGGGTGTGTGAAGGATAGCACGGATGATGCTGGACATGTGCATGTTAACGGAAAAGTAACAGATGAGGCCACACACTCCGAGCCCACCAGACCCGATACAAACACACATGCTCCGACTCACACACCCACTCACACACCCTCACCGCAGCCTGCCCCCAGTGCAGCCAGTCAATCTGCCACAAAGCAGCCTGCGGCCACGACGACCAAGCCCATTCCACAGGTAATTCACACACACAGTTCTACACTTTGCTGACTTTTCTTCTTATGTTCTGATGTTCCACACTACAAACTCAGCAGTCTGTTACTTTGTGTTGAGAATTTAATTTGCTCCGTTTGTGCTGTCTGTCTGCAGAGCCAGTTTCAGGTTGCTGGTGATACAGACAGTGACTACCTGATGTTGCTTTGATGTAAATGTATTTTTGAATGAAGATTTACTTTTTTTAAATATGTTCTTGTTAGTGAGATGACGTTCGCCTCGATGCTGGTATGATTTGTATACATTTGACTTGTGACTCATTCAACAGGATGATCACATTTGTTGTACAACAGCATGAGCTGTAGTTGCTATGATTACAGTGCCACAGTAGTGTTGAACGGGTAAGGGAGAGGATACATACTAGATAAAGGTGTGTTCCCAAAACCAACAGCTCTGTGCAGTCGTTTGCTGGTGTTGCTTTGACTCGTATCAGGTGATTTAATAGTTGTATGAAATGTAAAGCTTTGTTTTAAAGCGTCAAAGTAGAACTGAGTGTTGCTTGGTTGTCTGTGTTGTGTTCTGCACAGCACTCGCTCCATCCATGAGCTGTTGCTATGCAGCCTGAGTTTTGTGTGATTTAGTTATTCATGGCCTTACAAGTGTTAGGATGTCCAGTGTTGACTGTTCCAGATCACACCGGTGTGATGACAAAATAGTCAGGTGGCATAACTTACCCCTAAGTCCTGCCTGTATGGTGTATTTACCAAAATTCATCTTTACATTGTTCTGACATGTCTTCAGCTATTTGAATTGCAGAGTTGTAACAGTACTTTATTACAGACATGCTGTAATAAAGTACTGAAAGGTTTCTGAGATATGAAAACAGGCCACACCTCACCTCAAACCTGTATTAAAATGTATGTAAAGTACATTCATAAGTTTTTAGAGAGTTTGAAAAAAAGCATTGAACAGTTTATTGTACTGGACTGTGTATTTTTATTTATTACTGAATATGTTTGTTTTGTTTGACTCCTGCAGATTGACCGCTCCAAAAAGCCAGCGGTTAAAGTCTCAGATGGCGGGAAGGCGAGCGAGGAGGCCGGGGCTAAGGACACTTCCGTTTCCGTGGCTACAAATGGACCAGTGATTCCCGATCGATCAGCGAAACCACCCATGGAGTCCATCAGCGGTCCGAAAGAGGAAGAGAAGAGAGGGAGCGAGGGAGAGGCGGAGAGAAAAAGGCAAGAAGAGGATGAGAGAAGAGAAAGGGAGAAGGAGAGAGAAAGAGAGGTGGAGAAAGAGCGTAAGAGAAGAGAGGAGGAGCAGAAACAGGATCAAAGGAAACTGGAGCGACAAAAGGCTGAGGAGAAGGAGGAGGAGGAAGGAGAGGAGAGAGGAAGGAGAGGAACGAAAGAGCAGACGCTGGACCCTCAGATTAAGAGCATGTCTCTGGACTCTCCTCTCCCAAACAACACCGTCTCTGAGATAAAGGTTTGTGTGGAGTTCATAACAGTCACACACACACACACTGATTGTCCTGTTTTTCTGTCCACCTACTTGTATCTGCACTTGGCCATTTTATCAGAAGCAAATGCTGACATGGACTGTGGGCCACCTATTACAGCAGTTTATCAGCCCCCTACACCACATCCATCTGTGTAAATGTGTGCGTGTGTTACAGAGGGAGCCGCTGACCCGTGCACGTAGTGAGGAGATGGGGAGGACAGTACCTGGTTTACCAGAAGGCTGGATGAAGGTACAATCTCCCACACTTACACATAACCTAAACCTAATGCATCATTCAGAATGTCAGGATGCTGATTGAAAGCTGTAATTCTTATGGACAGTTCTAGTCTAATTTGGTGTGTGCGTGCCTGCATTTCAGTTTCTGGATACTGTCACCGGAACGTACAGGTATTACCATTCTCCGACCAACCGGGTGCACCTGTACCCCCCGGAGGTGAGTGTTCCCCAGACCCCGCCAGCTACGCCCCCCACACCCAAGCAGAAGACCCCGCGCCCTGAAGTCACAGAGAAGGAAAAGGAGAAAGAGAAGGAGCGAGAGAGGGAGAGAGAGAGAGAGCAGTCAAAACTCAAACGATCTTACTCCTCGCCTGACATCAGCCAGGAACTAAACGCCCTAAATACAGAGGGGCCCCGAAAACACACTCCTACACCTGTCATCAACAGAGAAACCAAGTACGTACACACACACACACACATCTCAACTGACCACATCAGTTTATATTTTTGAAAGACGAGAATCACACTCATTTTCCATAATTGAGTGTTTGGTTTGAAAGGGTTTATTGTAGATATTCATATTTCTTTACAGTGAAGATGAGTGGAATCAGATGTCTCTAACACAAATACAGCTGTTTTATTAAATGTGAGGTACTTCTAGAGACAGATGTATTACACAGATCTGAGATGGTGGGACAACGTATTTGGACAAAATTGTTTAGACTTATTTCCCCGGGCATTATAGTGAAGATACTTTACAACATATAAATAGTCAGAAATAGAATAAATATAATATAAACAGAATTTACAAAATTATACAATAGTTAATATTAATATTTGTACAATACTTTTCTGATGTGGCCTAAGACTTTTAGCACACTATTTTATTGCTCACCTATTATTTATTGCGTTTGTTTTCTCTTATCAGACCCCCGACTGCCACCTCCTATGCCAAAGTAGAGGTCTCCCGTCCGTCTGCTGCTAAGATCCGGAACATGAACCCAGTATTCGGGGGTCTGGGTCCGTGTCTCACTGGCCTCCGTAACCTTGGCAATACCTGCTACATGAACTCTATCCTGCAGTGTCTGTGTAATAGTCCAGTCATGGCTGACTACTTTAACCGCAACTTATACCAGGAGGACATCAACCGGTACATCACACACTAGCACAGAAATCTAAATAAATAACAAATATGAACAGAGTAAAACAAACACAATTACAGTAAAACACAAACAAACAGGCATACGGTAAAACACTTCTGTATAATAAACATGAATAAGATGGGGGGGGTTTCAGTGATGGAGATCTTGCTCAGGAGATCCTGAAAGTTCTGTATTGCAAGCTTTCAGTGAAATAATTACGGACGCATTTGTGTGTGTGTTTGTTGTATAATTTGTATGTGTGTTTGTTAACATTAACAGGGCGAATATTCTGGGTCATAAGGGTGAGGTAGCGGAGGAGTTTGGGGTGATCATGAAGGCTCTCTGGTCAGGGCAGTTTAAGTACATCAGCCCCAGAGATTTTAAAATCACCATCAGCAAGATTAACGAGCAGTTCTCCGGATGCGAGCAGCAGGACTCTCAGGAGCTCCTCCTCTTCCTCATGGATGGTCTGCATGAGGACCTCAACAAGGTATCTTCTCACACACACATACACTGCATGTGGACCTCAATAAGGCACCCCCACACACACATATACACACACAATGTATATGTAAACAACAGATAGGCACACACGAGGGTGTGGTGAAAAGCTGTAAGGAACACACAAGCTGTTGGGAAATGGAATTTTCACCAAACTATCACTTTAATGTTGCAGAGCACCCTCCTGAGGCTTAGCGCACTGTATATATGAAACATGATCACTTCTTTATCTCTCTCTCTCTCAGGCAGACAACCGTAAGCGTTATAAGGAGGAGTCGTGTGATCAGCTGGATGATGTCAGTGCTGCTGATTTGGCATGGAGTAAACACAAGCTGCTAAATGAGTCCATCATCGTGGCACTGTTCCAGGGTCAGTTTAAGTCCAGCCTGCAGTGTCTCAGCTGTCGCCGCAAGAGCCGCACCTTTGAAACCTTCATGTACCTGTCACTACCCCTTGCGTCCACCAGCAAGTGTTCATTGCAGGTACAGATAAAAATACACACACACACACAGCCAAACACATAAACACACATGCATCTTAAGGGCCACTAAAAACTCCAGAGGGGTGCAACTGTTTAAAGGGACAAAAATTGAATTTACAACTTTCTACTCACACTGACTTACACATTACTGACACAAAGTGCTGTGTGTGTGTGTGGTGTTTTTGTGTGTGTGGTGTTTTTGTGTGTGTGTGTGTGTGTGTGTGTGTGTGTGTGTTCAGGACTGTCTGAAGCTGTTTTCTAAGGAAGAGAAGCTGACAGACAACAATAAAGTGTACTGTCCGCACTGCAAAGGCCTTCGTGAATTCACTAAGAAACTGGAAATCTGGAAGATTCCACCCATTCTGCTTGTGCACTTAAAGCGGTGAGTGTGTATTTGTGTACGTTTGTGCTTTGGGTAACATATAATTTGGACAGTGGACTTCTAAACAGTCGTTTACAGAGCCCTCGGCCTCTTCACCGAGACACTGATCACTAATCATGATAAAGTAAAAAGTGGTTCCAACTTTTAGACTTTTACTGCAGTCTGACAAACTTAACACCAACAGACTAGTTTCTACAGAAGAACGTATTTGTTAAACTGTGTGTGTGTGTATGTGTGTGTTTGTATGTAGGTTCTGGTATGAAGGTCGTTGGAAGCAGAAGCTCCAGACCTCAGTGGATTTTCCTCTGGAGAACCTGGACCTCAATCAGTACGTCATTGGCCCCAAAAACAGCCTGAAAAAATACAACCTGTACGCCGTGTCTGTGAGTACACCTTTCTCTCTCTCTTTGTCTCTCTCTTTTTCTATCTATCTATCTCTTTCTATCCCTCTATCTCTCTCTCTTTCTCTCTCTCTCTGTCTCTGTCTCTCTCTCTCTCTCAGCTGGTAGCCGAGTGGTTAGGGCATTTGCCCTGCGACCAGAAAGTCCGGGTTTGATTCCCAAGACCGCTAGGTACCACTGAGGTACCCTGAGCAAGGAACTCTCCCCACACACTGCTCACCGGGCGCTGTGTTCCCGCTACCCCCTGCTTCACTTGGTGAATGGGTTAAATGCAGAGGTTGAATTTTGTACTGTTCACACTGTGTGCAGTGGTGTGTTCACGTATGACAAACAGTCTCTTCACTTCTTTCTCTGTCACTCTCTCTGTCTCTTTCACTACCTCTATTTCTCCCTCTCTCCCTCAATTCAGGTCAGTTCAATTCAGTTTAAGGTTCTTTACTGGTTTGACAAGTTAAGCTGAGGGTGGTCCTGACCTAGTGGGTAGGATACTTGCCTCTGGAACAAGAGGTCATGGGTTTGAATCCTACCTTCAACGTACCAACACTGTGTTCCTGAGCAAGACGCTTAACCCTTGTTGCTCCGGGGAGACTGTCCCCTGTAGTTAGGGAATGGAAGTCGCTTTGGATAAAAGCATCTGCTAAATGCCGTAAATGTAAGCTACATTTGTGTAGCCAAAGCCTGAAAGGACTTAAAAAACTGAATCTCTCTCTCTCTTTCTCTCTCTCTGTCTCTCCCTTTAGAATCATTATGGGGGCTTGGACGGTGGTCACTACACAGCGTATTGTCGGAACACATTAAGGCAGCAGTGGTATAAGTTTGATGATCACGAGGTGTCTGAGATGTCCACCTCCTCCGTCAAATCCTCTGCTGCCTACATCTTTTTCTACTCCTCCCTCTGATGCAGTCACCATGGCGACCAGGTGTGGTTCACCTACGTTTGCAGAGCTGCTGTGGGCAGAGCGTAAAGCTTAAAGCCCCTTAGTAAAGACAAGGAGTCGACGAAGAATTTTGCAGAGAACGAAGATGCAAAAGCTCGCACCCATCTATCTCTACAGTCTCTCTCTCTCTCGCTCTCTCTCTCTCTCTTTCTTTCTTTCGCTCTCAGTAGAGAAGTTATACTGTTAATCTGTTTTTATTCCTGACAGCAGGAAAGGGGCGGAGCGCTCTGACTGCTTTTGCCTTTGGACACTAACAGCAGGACTCAGTGGTCCTGATCTGCGCCGATGTGGTTTTGAAACCTTTAGTCCATTCAAGTTCACATTCTGTTCTCCACAGCCAGACCAAATATAAATATATATACCCCTCTGTTCTAAGCTCTGATTAGGTTCTAGAGCTTTGATGAGATTTGAGATTGGAACTTTGAAGATGGATTTCTATGGATCTTATAGGGTTTCTGATGTTCTGATTGTGTTTTTAGAGCTCTAGTTTGGGTTTCTATAGGTGTAATTGGGGTTTTGAGAGCTCCAGTTGGATTTCAGGAGATCTGATCGGGTTAGACATTTGGAGGTCTGGTTGAGTTCCTATAGATCTGATTGGGTTTGTAGGGCTCTAACTACGTTTTTAGTTTGAGTTGAGCTCTAACTATGTTTTTGGAGTTCTAGTTGACTTTCTGAAGATCTGCTTGGGTTTCTGCTGTTCTATAGCTGGAAGTAGGTTAATGAGCTCTTGATGGACCCAGGCCTTTGTTTGATTTGTTCTGGCTGTGTGAAGCAGAAATTAAGCCTTTTGTTATTTCTGCCACTACATCTTTCACTAAAATCAAAGTAGGGGGCTAAAAACATCGACATGCAGCTTTTGCACATTCAACATTTACACATAGCTTATGTTCTTATTTATTTTTAAAGTGACCAAAGCTTTCCTGAGAGATAGAGTGTCTCTGTGGGCAACAGCAGAAACTGGAGTCTCACTCTCCGGTACAGAGAGTGGAGTCTACAGAGTCTAGACAGGATTGGGAGAAGGAGGCATGGTTAATTTTTCATCAATTCAGTTATGTTTTCATGTATTCTGAGCCATTAATCACAATATTTCTCATATCTCATACATTTTATTCTTTAGATCAGCAATGTTTAATGTTTATCAGGCCATGTTCCAGAATTCAACTGTTCTGTATGATATCCTCAGATGTGCAACGTCAGGCTTGTACTGCTTGATGCTCTAACTTTATGCAGTTAATTCGCACACATGCACACACACACACACACACAAACAGTGACATCCAGCTCTAACATGCTAATACGCTACCAAGGCAATGCTGACCTCCTGATCTCTCAGCGTAGAGCCGCTTGGCAGGGGATGTGTAGTGCAGTCTTTACCACCCCTCACCAACACTCCAGCAGATCAGTAATCAGTCAGTGATCTCTAAAAAAGCCTCTGGACCAAAGACAGTGATCCTATAGCTATTTAGCCACATTAAAGCTTTAGCCTTGTTAGCTTCACTTCATGTCAATAGATTCCCACCATGCTAATAGATTCCCATTAGTGAGCATTAGCCTTGCGCCACCAGTGCTAAGACCAGAGGAGCACTTTTCTAACACAAACTGGCTTTGACTGACAGCCATGCAGGAGCTGAAACTAACTGGAGTGTTTGGTCAGTCCGAAGGAACACAAGTGGGTCTTCACTCATTTCACACTCGCACACAGTCACCTGCTGCAGCATGATAGCATGAGCCCACAGGAGCAGACTGTGAGACATAATAAAGGTCTCAGCCTCCTCGCTGGGCCATTTACTCACAATTAAATATGTACTTATTAACCAGCTGTGATAAAATAAAGCAAATTCAGTAAAATGACTGCTGTTTGTGTTTGTTTCAATAATTTACCATAATTCAGTGTTTATTGTGTAAACAGGGTTCAGGTTGAGTGTTGGGTGAGATGTTCTACCAGTTTTTAGAAGCTTTTAGCCCTGAAACTAGGTGGAAAGGTATATGCAGCAAACCCCCATTTAAGTATAATATGGGGCAATTTATTTTGCATATACATTATACCGAATTAAAGTGTTTTCTAGTCAAGTGTGAAAACAGCACAGCACACAGTATGAAATTCTTTCTCTGCATTTAACCCATTCACCAAGTTAAGCAGGGGGCTGCTGCCAACATGGTGTCCCCTGCATGAGTGTACATCAGTGATGACACTAGCGGTGTTTAAACCCATAACCTTCTGATCTCAGGGCAAACTCGCTAACCACTAGGTGCCCCATACAGTAGCTGCACCACCAGTGAGGGGCGCCCAGGATGTTTACAAAAGAAAAAAATTTACTATTTTTTAAAAATATATAGTGTTTTTTTTCCTAGACTTTGCTGGATTGCTTCCTACTGTGTCTCTGAGTGTCTTCATTGAATTTATTTTTAACATTTGTCTGCTTATTAATATTCTCCTAAAATATTTCTCTTCATTTATGTGGTTCAGTTTAAAGGAAGATATTTGGTTAAAACAGTACCAAAAACACAACTCTTGAGAATTGTTTTATTCAGGACTGCAAGGCTGTGTGTAAAACAGCACTGGGTGACTGAATGAGGTCCTCCTGTGTCTCTGTTACCGTAGCGTCATCAAACTTGTGCCAGGTGTGTGTGTGTGGTTGGCGGCAGCACGTGTAAAAATGGCCACAGTTCAGATCACCTGTGTGATTCTGAGAGGGAGAGAGAGAGATTTAGACCCCATGGTCAATCCAAGAAGTTAATGGCCACTTTCTCTTCATTTTCTACACCAAAACACAGAAATACACTACTATACTACCGTTCATATTTCCTACAGAAAACAGGATTTGGGCCGTGTTACTAATACTGATAGCTGATTGGTTGGTATTACAGCTACTGAGAGCTGATTGGTTGTAAGGTTTATACCTGACAATTGGCTTAATGGAAATTTTACCAGCCCAAAGATCAGCCACACAGCAGCAGACACCAAAGAACAAATTATGCCTCATATATACACAATTGATGACATGGTTGTGATGTCACAATTATGATGTCAGCTTCTGGTGCAGATGTTCTTTAATTCAGAAAGATCCATGTGTATTTGGAGGTGACACACACACACACACACACTCACCAGCGTAGAGGGAGTAATGTGTTTGTTGCTCCAGTGTGCACGGCACAAATGGGGATAAATCCAGACAATCCAATGAGAAAACAACGTTTACTCTCAGCTTCCTCTTCTTAAAACCCTGACAGTCAAATCTGATGGTCCACACACATATTCATCAAATACCTTGTAAGAACACCATTTTCCATATAATTCAGATTATTTTAAGATCAAACAGATACCTGAAAGCTGTAGAACAGCAGGCATGTTCCCTCCCACAGCGTGTATGACACAAATACAGCCGTTTTTATTCACTATTGACCCCAGTGAAGCCCCACATTAATCAACCTGTGTGTGTGTGTGTGTACAGTAGTACTCTGTGTGGATGAGTGTGGCATGTGAGTATCAGTACTCACTGTGTGGATGAGTATGATGTGTGTGTATGTGCGTATCAGTCCTCACTGTGTGTATCAATACTCACTGTGTGGATAAGTATGGTGTGTGTGTGTGTGTGTGTGTGTGTGTGTGTGTGTGTGTGTGTGAGTACTCACCGTGTAGATGAGTGTGGTGTGTGCAGTACGTGGTCAGTGAGGGTGGGTGTATGTATTAAACACTGCAGTGCTGCGTGCAGGTAGCAGTAGTTCCCGCAGTTCTCCAGCCCACACAACAGCCCCTGCCGACTGCAGCACCACCCAGAGGACAGCTTAGGACCTACAGCTCCACACACACAACTATAAGTGCTCGTTCTGAGGGAGAGGCCACACCCACACACCCACACACCCAAAGACACACCCACTCTCTCTGTCTTTCTGTCTCTCTCTCTCTTTCTTTCTTACTCTCTCGTTCCTGACTTTTCCATATTTAAACCTCGGGTTTATATTTACATGTTCTTTAAGGGTAATGTATTAAACT
>JBBPDE010030207.1:0-10425 GCA_037974605.1 Nannopetersius ansorgii
TTGCCCTCTTCTCTGTGGCTCTGGGTGAAGAGTTTTGGAAAAACACCATTTACTGCAGTTCAGTCAGTCTTTGGCGAGATAGATATTGCGCATGTTGATATCGCAATGGTGATAAATTTGTGATATATTGTGCAGCCCTACTTTTGCAGTTTATCATTTTGTCCTACAAGGATGTTTAGTTTGCGCCACCTGTGGTCACTACGAAATCAAACCCCTTATTTTGCCCATCAATTTCTCATACAGAGAATGAAGGATGATTAAGAGAAAATGTGCACAGATTCAGGCTGATTTAGGGATAAAACAACTGACTTTTCTTTTTCAGATTTAAATAATATAATCTCCTGAATGAACACATTGACTTTAACACTCATGCCTTAAGGCTAATTTTGAGGTACAATTAAGGCGTTGGTTTCAAAAATTAACGTCACTTGATTCAAATTAAAGTGTTCTGTGTATTCTCAGGGTACTTTAAGGCAGTATTAAGCTTATTTTAAGTACATTGTGTTTCGTAGTGGGTGGGTATACATTTCTAGAACTGTCTTCTGAGATGTTTGACAGCAGAGAAGTCTGTTGTTTAAATTTTAATGGGTATCGTGAGTTTGGTTTCCGCTACACTTTTGCTCAGGCTACAACTACGGCCTCGTTTTCACTGTCAGTTAAATGTGACCCAATTCCGATTTTTTGCTTGTATGTGACACAGATCGGATTTGTTCCATGACAGTGTAAACATGAAAAAAACACATGCATTCAGATATGATGAGATCGGTTTCAGGCCTCGTTCATATGTGGAAATAAATCAGATATAAATCAGATATGTGCCGATGCGACTGTCATGTAAACAGGGAGATCAGATTTTCCTAGGCATTGCGTTCTGTACGTCATTAACTGAGATGGCCGGCGAAATGCCGTGTCGTTGTAAGAGAGGATTGCGGACAAACGTTGACACAGCAAATCGAAAGTTTGCTGCTCATTCTAAAATTTCAGACCCACTGCTCCTCGCTAAAGCCCACCACAATATTCTCCCACCGATCCTGAGATCTCTCACGCACCCAGACGTTCCTCTGAATGGTCGAGGCCATAATAACTGAAGTGAAGGCTGCAATAATCGCCCTTTTCCTTCTTCTCCACCTCAAAATCATGCTGTTATTTGCCGAATTTTGCAAATATATCTCAGAGCTAGCATTAAGCATATTCCGCGTTCGTCCATCTTGGCTACTGTGTGGCATAACATCCCCCCTTTGCTACAGCAAGTGTAATCAGGCGACTCGGATACAGGTCACAATTAAAAACACGTGTAAACAGAAGGTAAAAAAATCAGATACAGGCAACAAATCAGAATTGAGCATCAGACCTGCAGTGTAAACGAGGCCTAATTAAGGGCTGGGGTCCTGAACATAGATAAAGTCCACGCCTGCACTCAAATCATTTCATTGGTGCTGCAATTCAATCCAAAACTAGGCTCAGTCTATTGGTTTAAAGTAGTTTACTAGGTTTATAACAATTCTTTCTTTTTTTTAGAGAAGGGTGTAATATAAAAATCTTTGGTTTAGTAGCACAATACTTTAAAATGACCAAACTCTTCAAGCTTTACTAGTTTTTGAAGAAAATAGGAATCAGTTGATACAGAGTGTTTCTGCAGGGGTTTAGTTAGTGAAGCAGGAAATTCAGCATCAGGCCAGTTCTGGAGAGGAAGGGTGGGTACGCCTGCAGAGTGTGAAACGTCCTGCATCTGTGTGTGTTTGCATGGAGGTGTGTGTGCTCACAGACGGAGGGCATGCTTCTTGTCTCATCAGGCACGCACTCGTCCAGACTGTCACAGTGCCTTAGCTATGATGTCGGACCCACTGATTTTTTTTCCCCCGTCTTTGCGCTTGGCGAAAGTCATTTGAAATTCATGTTGGCCTACTTTCCTCGCCTCCTGCCCACCGGCACACATTAAGAGCACTGCGTCACTGCACCGGGCGCCAGGCAGCTCCAGCGTGTCGCCATTATTCTTTAAACACTCCGGAGGTCCCCCCCCCCCCATCAATGTTTTGGTTTAAATTAAATGTGCGCATCACTGTGTGAGAGACGTGAAAAAGTCTCGGAAAAATGGAGACAGCAAACAGCGGACAGTAGCTGTAGTAAATTAAGAAGTTGTCTGCTGTGTTCGTGTGTGTGCGTTTGTATGCAGGTGTGTGTGTGTACGCATTTGTGTACAGGCGTGTGTGTGTATGCGTGCGTGTACATGTGTGTGCACGCGTATGTGTGTATGTGTTCTTTTGTGTGTGTGTGTGTGTGTGTGTGTTTGTGTGCATATATGTGTACGCATGCGTATGTGTATGCGTGTGTGTGCACGTATGTGTGTGTGCGTGCACATATTGTGTGTGTGTGCGCGCGCGCGTATGTGTGTGTGTGCACTGATGCAAATCTACCCGGAAATCTAGAGTGAAATTCACTGATCTGTAAGTCGGTAATCAGTTGTAAAGGTGTGACCTGAACCCGGGCAGGACATGCAGGTCATTACTGCCCGTTTGCTTTGTCTTGATTCTGATTTGCACTGATGTCCAGCGATTTGTCTCCATATCTGTGTAAATTGGTAACATTTGCCTCCTGTCGGCTGTGGTGGAGAAAATTGGCAGCTAAAATTGTTTGGCCAGAGCCAGGAAGCTCAGATGGAGCACGGACAGATCTGTGGCATGCGATGCATTTGTGCTCCGTTGTTGTTGTTGTTGTTGTTGTTGTTGTTGTTGTTTTTACTTATTATTATTATTCATCTATTTCAACTTTTTTTATGCTTAAACCAGTCTGAGAAATAGCCTTGTAATACGTCATAAGCTCATGACGGCCCCATTTTGTGAAATGCAGTAATCTTCCGCTTTTCACGCGGGTTACGTTCCAAGAGCACCCGCGTATAGTAAAAAACTGCATTGTTGTGTTTTGGTTAAAAAAAAATGCCTTAAATGCCTATTTTCATAGTGTAAACCCTAAATCTGCCCTGAAATCTACTCCCAGATCACTTTAATTTCATGTTAAACTCAGTTTAATGCATTACCCTTTAAGAAAATGTGAAGGTAAATAAATAATCAGAACACTTTATTGCTTAAAAAAACTTTAGCATTAGCGGTTAGCATTAGCAGTGTGCAAAGACTCGTAGACAAAAGAAAGGTTGAAATAACTCTCTACCCACATGTTTAGACAGAGCACAGCTTACTAATGCTAAATACACTGAGAAAACACTAAAGTACAAGACACGGAGCAGTCGTGCTACATGCTGCAGCAGCTTCTTCTTCTTTTTATGGCGGTTCACAACTTTTCAGTGTATTACCGCCACAGCGGGACTGGTGGAGGTAATACAGTTGGTGTCTCAGAAAAAATCGGCGTTAGACTGAATCCGCGAATGCTGAACTGAGGGGTTACTGTAATCTGAAAATTGTTAATATAAATGAACATGAAAGCAAAATGACACAAATCAATGCAACTGTTGCATCAATAGAATGAGCAGCACAACTCTTGCTGTGTGCAGGACGGACCAAAGTGTTACGCAACGCAATCTATAGTGTCTTAATCCACAGTTCTCGCGACCCACAACACTGCGGCTCTGTGCCTCATTAAACACACCTGATTCAGCTCGTCGGCTAATTAGCAGTGCCATCATGGATTAAGTTCAGAGCGCTGTACAGAAAGGGCTGTGGCACGGAAGCAACCCAGTTTGAGGCGCCTGTTTTAGTTCAAGAGCTCTCGCCGTCGCCACTTGTGCATTTATGTCAGTTACGCAATTAAACCTGCTCTTTACCAGACTTAATCCCACCACCTTCTGTTTGATGGGTGCCCTAATATTTATCCCAACCTGATGTGCTCCATCTGCAGACAAAAATTTCCCCCACAGGCACTTCTTCCAATTCAAAACACGCTCACAGTTGAAGCCTGTCCTGGCTTAACCTGTTCACTTCCATTACAAAGAACAGATAAGCTACTGCCACATATTCAGCCGGGAGTGATCGCGTTGATGTGTGAGGGCACAGCACTGCACTTCAAGTGCAGAAGAATCTGAATGGGATTCTGAGTTATTTACAATCAAATCGATAAAAGAGCAATATTTGGACACAGTTCATTCATTTCAGTGCTACACCGAGCGCAAGTGGCAGCTGGCTGTTCAGCACAGTGTGTCGTCTTTAATTTTAGAGCTACAGTTTGATACAGGTGTAGCAGCATTCACCTGCAACACGTGCATTTTAGCGATGCTCCGATCAGGATTTTTGCCACCGATACCAAGTACTGATTTTTTGTCATGGTGATCGGCCGATACCAATGCAGATTCTGATGAAGTTTATATAACTGATATGCAAGTTCTCTGATCGCCATTAACTTTTTTTTCAGATAAAGTAACAGAGTGACAGAGGCTGGTGGTCAATACATATAAATTCCATTATTGTCATGGTTACATCCTTAGCTTTCTTGCTGTCTGATGTGTACAGTTCATGTTTTTTCAGAATGTCTGTAATGGAGTGAGAGTCGCATTATTAGTTACCGTTGCCTTTTTTGCAGTTGCCAGTTTTTTGTATTCGCCATACGACTCGCGGCGGCTCGTTCTTAAGTGCCGAATGAGGTTCGTTGTATTAAATGTTTTGGACAATGAGCCTCCATGTGAAATTTCTTTGGAACATAAACGGAAAATAGCGAAATTTTCATTGTTTCTCGAAACATCATAGTAATTCCACACCGGCGATGACAGGACTGCGGCGCCAAAACATTTATGTCCGCACTCGTCGTGTACGCCCTTTTAACGAGTACCGATCGAGTCAGAAAATGTGATTATTGGCCGATCTTCGGCTGGTCGATCAGAGCATCACTAGTGCATTTACCCGCCTCGTGTTATTTACCTCGTTTAGATTAGCCCAAATACAGCTAATAAACTGGCCGTATCTCTTCTTGTTGTAGAGTCACAGTTCTTAGTGGAGGTGTGTAGGCTATAAAGGCTAAGTTTTTACTCACTTTTCGCATGTGATATCGCCATCGCAACACTACATTATCGCATATCGTATGTTTTCCTGATATTGCGCAGCCCTAGTGGGAATGTTCTCTTGTGGTTCGGAGAGTAGGACAATCCTCAGAATCCTCTATGTTCCTCCAGTACTGCCACAGAGGGCCAAAACCCAGCCTGGCCGCCGCACCTCAACACCAGGCCTTCTGGCAGCTGACTCCCAACTCACAAACTCACTGTGTGTGTGTATATTAGCATTAGCATACTATTAGCATAGTATATATTATTCCATGAAAACATGTTTTCAGAAATCCCCAGCTTTTTGCAGGGGTTACGTTCTAAGAGCACCCACATATAGTGAAAAACTGCATTGTGTTTTGGTAAAAAAAAAAAAAAAGCCTAAAAATTTCTATTTTTATAGTGTAAACACTAAATATGTCCCAGAACACTAATTTCATTTAAAACTCAGTTTAATGCATTACCCTTAAAGAAAATAGGTAAATAAATAATCAGAATCAGAAAACTTTGTTTTTAAAAATTAGCATTAACGGTTAGCATTAACAGGATGCAGCGAGCGTACACAATAATGTTGAAATAACTATCTCTATCCACATGTTTAGACAGAGCACAGCTTACTAATACTAAACAAACTGAGATAACTGTTGAAAACTGGGGAGAAAAAGTTTAAAACACTAAAGTACGAGGACAAGACACGGAGCAGTCGTGCTACATGCTGCAGCAGCTTCATCTTCTTTTTATGGCAGTTGACCACTTTTCAGTGTTTTACTTCCACCGCTGGACTGGTGATGGCAATACAGTTCGGTTCTCAGAAAAAATCTGCATTAGACTGAGTCTGCATAAAACTGAGTGGTTACTGTACCATGAAACTAAAACTATGAAATCTAAACAAAATCTGAAGGTTGGTCTCCTGGAAATGTGGCTGCTGTTTGGGTAAGAAAAGGGGGAAAATAAAAGAAGAGACAGCAAGCCCAGGGCGTCGGGGGCTGGGTGGGATGGATGGCAGAGAGAAATGAAGCGGGAGGGGGGGGAGTGAGAGAAAGGAAATGGAAGTGAGAGAGAGGGAGGGGCGGCGCGTGCCTTGCCTGGCTCCTGCCCCCCCCCACCCCGCTGGAGTGTCCCGGGCCGCGCTGTGGAACCAGCAGCTCAGGAGGTTTTTATTCAGCTCAGACATTCCGAGGCCCGGGAGGGCGCGGGCTCGGCCGGGTGGAGGAGGCCGATAAGCCGAGGGAAACAAGAGGATTTGAGTGCGCTTTGCAGGCTGGAATGCTGATCTTTGACACATTATCACTGCCGCAGCGTAAGTGGGCTCACGGCAGGCTGGGAATGTGCGGCTGACCCTCCAAACGCGGCGCTTTGGAGCGTGCGCACTAAGTTCTTACAAGCTCTTGGTAATCCGCACATATTGAAAGTGTTTTATGGTGATAAGAGATGAACACGAGATGTAAAAGAGGGATCTGGAGGCCGAGGGGAGCCGAGAGCGGATGTAAATGAAGGAAGATATTAGAATGGAGGCGCATTAAAACGCTCTTATATAGGCAGGACAGCAGAGAGATGTGGCGAGGTGACCGGGACCACAGCTATGTAGAGATTCTCTGGTGCGGGTGTGTGTGTGTGTGTGTGTGTGTGTGTGTGGGTGTGTATTCTTTCTCTGTCCTTCTCTCTCTGTCTCTCCAGGCATATGTTAGAATTTAAGACTCATGGCACAAACCTTGACACAAAGCGTAAGCTCCTTATTTTCCTTTCTAAATCGTTTGGTGTTTTCTTTGTGTGTATTTCTTCTGGTTCATCAAAAACAGCAGTCGTTCTGTGATGAACGGTAGTCAGTGTGATTTGCCCACAAGTGTTATGTGGCATAATTGCATGCAACTAATTGTGCCATAATTGAGGTGCTTATGTTGCTTTTGCAGCCCGTATTTAAATCTTTGTCTGCTTGCTTTCCTCCGGCCTGTGCTGCGCAGAGCTAGCAATTCACAATGAAATCCATTTCCCCGAAACCCACCAGAATAACACTTGAACCTTAATTGATTCGGGTCAGGAGTAACTTAAGCTGGAGTTTTTTAGCCTGAGAGGAACACCGCACCATCTCCAGCAGCATTACTGATCACCCTTCTCGTGAAAGTTTTATCTCAGACATTTTCTGCTCAAAGCCTTGAGAGAACAGTTTGGCAGAAAAGCTTCTGGCCAATCAGTGAAGGCATGTTTGATTTCTGAAGCTTGGTTTCTTAGTCCCCAAAACCCGGTTCATGAGTCATTTGGCCGCACAGAAAGACAGAATAATTAGTTTTTAATTGATTTATCAGAATCTGAAAGGTCTTTTTTATTTTATTTTATTTTATTTTGAAAAAAAGAAATACTCGATCACATGATACGGTACGTCAAAAAAAGCACTTTGGTTTTAGTTGTGTCTGAACCTGTCCGTGAAAATAGAGCCGCTGCTCTAAATACCTGTAGCGCGTTAGTGCTTTAATCAACCAGACAGACAGACAGACAGACGTCGTACAGGGTACTATACAACGAAATTGCATTCGGCTGCTTTATATGAACATAGACAAAGCAGGTACATCACACACTACAAGGACATGAAGCTATAAGGGTGTACTCACACTAGGCATGGTTGCCGTGAACCGGGCCCGAGTACGATTGGCCCCACTCCCCGCTCCCCCTCTGGCTCGCACTCACATAGGGTTTCAGCGTTCGTGCCGGAGCACGGTTACGTCATTATGGTGCGATGGTTTCAGGATAAACAGGAAGAGCGGCGCTCTCTCGCTGAACACAGCAGGTCCATCGCTCTGGTCACTTTGTTGATAGTAATTTTGAGTCGTTTGGTCCGCGGTGGTCCACAGCCCCCTCACAGCCTGTTGCTAAACAGGTCTATCGCTTTTGTGGCACAAAACTTTTCACACAATCGTGCTGCTCGTATGAGGAGGTTTGAAAGGTACCAGCTGAAGTGCAGCAAGGACAGCAGCTTTGATGACTGACTACAGTTGGTTTTGGAGCGTCGCGAAAACGTGACGTCACCCGAGTTCAACTGAACCGGGCTCTGGCTCACCTCTTCCAAGCGGGCCAGGGACGGCTAAACGAACCGCGCCCGGGCACTCTGAGCACTCACACTAGTCAAACGAACCGCGCTTCGGTGGTCAAACGCACTCAGGCACAGTTCAAACTGCCTGGTGTGAGTACACCCTAAATAATGGCACTAGTGTAAAAGTAAATAAGAAGCACACATTCAGTGCGTGATTGCTCCTTTAGAATTCTTACAGTCCAGGGGAAAACGCTGTTTTTCAGTCTATTTGTTCTGCTGTTTATGCTTCTGTACCTTTCTGGAGGTAAACAGGTGTAAACAGGTGGTGTGCGGGGTGTTTGGGGGTGTTGAATGATCTTTTGTGATCTGGACCGGCACCGGCGATGTCCTTTAGGGATGCTGTGCAGCTTGCAAACCACACACAGATGGAGTAGACCAGTACACTCTCAACGGTGGCCTTTCCTCAGGAATGTTTTTCCTTAGTATTCTTAAGAAATGGGCTGCTGGACTTTCCTTACCAGAGCAGAGGTGTTTATTGACCAGGAGAGGTCTTCAGCAATATGAATCCCTAGAAACTAAAAAGAGGGGACTCTCTTTAGTAATACAACTTAAAATTATACGCCTGATGATGATAAATCTGTGTATATCACTCATAGTCATAAAGTCATGTCACTTGTTGATTCTAGCCGTAAGAAGCCACTTTTAGTACAGAACCCTTCAGCCAGTACCATGTACTAAGAAGCATATAGACCCTGAGTAACGGGGAAATAGATATACATTATATGGACAAAAGAAGGGACTGTGATGACCTTGCCTTCAAATCCATAGACTTTAATCTGGAGTTGGTCCCCCTTTGAGCTCTATCAGCTTCCACTCTTCCTGGAAGGGTTTCCATAAGATGTTGTGGGAATTTGAGAGCTTCTGTGGGAATTTGTCTCTGTTTATTCATTTATGAGGTCAGACACTGATGTTGGAGGAGAAGGTCTGGATCACAATCTCCGTTCCAGTTCATCCCAAAGGTGCTGGATGGGGTTGAGGTCAGGGCTCTGTGTGGTCAAGTTCTTCCACACTGAACTCCTCCAGCATATCTTTATGGAGCTCGCTTTGTGCTCTGGGAGACAGTCCTGCTGGAATAGAAAAGCTTCTTCCTCAAACTGGGTCCACAGAGTTGAAGCATAGTTCTGTCCAGAATGTCTTGGTCTGCTGAAGCCCCATACTTCACTGGAACCCTGAAAAACAGGTGTGTCCCAATACTTTTGGCGATATTCATCTGTTACTTCGCAGCTTTAGTGTTTGAGCAGGGGATTTACTGACCTGAGCTGGACATTGAGCCTCCAGGACCAGAGTTATGCCCAAGCAGCGCTTCTCCATTTCGACTCGGAACATTATCTGCTGCTCTTCTAATGCAAATGATCAGATTTGATCACGGTGTGTTTGATGGCGATATGTGGTGTGTTTTTTTTTTTCTCCTCAAGCCTCTGGGGTTCATTTTCTAGGGCTACATCTCTTTGTGTGCTGGTAATTGACTGGCTGGATCTTTCTACACGAATGCAAATGCAAAATGGTCCTCTTTACTCATCGTGCGTCCTCCTCTCCACCGCCCACATTGAAAGCAGCCTCTCTAGGGAGTACATCTAGAGCTGGAGAACTGTTTTACATGCTGTTCATCGTCCTCAAAACAGGAGAGCCGTTGCTTCACACTCTCATAGCTCAGGTGTAAGGGCAGAAAAACACATTTTAGGCACTCGGTGCGGAGAAGAGAAGCGTTCTAGTTGCATTCCTCCAGAAAGATCTCAGTTGAAAACATGATTCTTTAGAGGACTCACTCAAGTCTTTTGTGATATCGGTGTTGGAAAGGCCAGAGTCACAACAGTGAGTGGTATTCGTTGCATTATGCAGCTTGAACGTCTTTCCTGTGGAGTAATGATACAGGTATATCTGTAATCAATCAGACGTGACCAGTCCACATTTGTGTCATGTTTCTTAGTCAGGGTGGGCACAATATAAAGACTTCTCTTGCTGAATGCTGTTTATTTCACCAGCTTCTCACTCCATATGGTTTTAACTCCAGCTGCAATCCCAATAAGTTCTCTAATCCTGTGGACCTCTAGTTCTCTGTTGTGCTCTCAATATTTTTCTCCCTGAGAGTAAATGAGAGAGTGCAGGCTGTTCAGCGGATGGGAGTCCAGTACAAAGTGTTTTTAAACCTTGATCACACCACAATTCAACAGTTCACCAGTTCACCAGAACCAATTTTATAAATTGGTGGCTTAAAAAAGTCTTGTTTTTTTCCCCCTGCTCTACTCCGCTGCTCATCACTCACGTTGGAAAAGCACAGCAGTCCATTGAGGCCAGATTGGGCAGGGTTCACATTTTTATGCAGGTTATTATTAAAATAACAGGTTCTAGTTTTGTAGCG
>JBBPDE010030261.1:0-10422 GCA_037974605.1 Nannopetersius ansorgii
TATATAGACATTAATATATATATATATATATATATATAATGATTTAACTTAATGGCACTTATGGACCAAATTAACCACTTTCTCCATTAAGAACATCTTCAGTTCTGCTCAGCAACACAATGAATTTGTGCATAAATGCTATTTCATACTTCTCCAAAGAATTTTTACATGCCCATACACACGTGTGTTTTAAATACTCACTTCAGTCTTAATTTCTTCTCAATCAGATCTTTGAACTTGTAAGCACCGCCTCCAGTGGCCTTAATAACTTTGGTTTCTGTGTTAACTAAGTGGTCTTTGATGAAATCTAAACACGTTTCAATATATGTGTTCTCAAACTTGATAAAATGCAGCCGAGCAGTAATCTCTTCCTGCACTGATATCTCGTAGAGCGGCTCTCCATCGGCGTCTTGCTAAAATGCCAAAAATACCAAAAATGAGAGAAGTAAGAAGTCCGACGATACAAAAATACAAGTCAAAAGTCTTCATTCTGTTACATAATAACCAAATGGCAATCAGTGACAACTGGCTAACTAATAACACATTACACTTTTTTAAACTTTGGCATGAGTTAGAAGTGAATGACTGACCCACTATAACTGATCCATTAGAACTTGTGTATACACCTGTTATGTAGATTAGATTGTGTGTAAGGGTAAGTGTGCTGTACCATCAGATCAGTATTGCAAAATGGTTATTAAAGTAACATAAATATTGCAAAATGGTTATTAAAGTAACAAATATTGCAAAATGATTATTAAAGTAACATGTTATTAAAGTAACATAAGAATAAATGCATAAAAATAGCAGTAGATGGGATTGTAATGGGATAAACATTCAGTCAATTCACAAATTATACAGTTGAGTTTTGTAACTGGGGGGGGGGACAACAAAAAAAACGGTGGCAAAAGCCGTCTTTCAAAGCAAGGAATCTGAATCTGAATCTCCAGAACATCAAATCAAACACACAGTGGTTCTTGAACACCTTCCATAGGTACTCTTGCTGGTACCTGCCTGTCACAAAAGCTGGCTTTCTGAAATGACAGATGAACTGTCTTACCTGAATGCCTCCCTTGGCCGTGTGATCAAATGATCTAACTTTGGCTACTTTGTGCTGGACTGTGGAGTAATAGGCAAGTTTTGTCAAGGAACCACCTGCAGGAAGAAAATGCTGTCAGTGCCACTTTCACTTTTCAGTAGTGCTGGGGCTGAAAATAAATAGAGAAAATGTGTAGCCAGTCTAAACTGAGGTTATACCCCGGCTGGCAGAGGGCAGTTTGCCCCTTAAGAAGTAATCTACTTGCAGTAATGAACTTGCAATGCTCTAGTCCTTTTATTCTGCTATTTTATTCTATTGTGTTTTATTTTGTATTCGATTCCTGCAAAGTACTCTGAATGACCTTCTGTGTGATAATGTGCTGTATGAATAAACTAAGTCAGACAGACGATTAGCTAAAACGTCAGTCTGGCTTGATTATCCTGTCCTAGGCTAACATGTTACACTTGTAAAGACTTATACAGACTTATAAAGTTTAGCGTCTTCAATCAACAACAAAGACTTGTCCAACGTTTCTCAATGAAGAAAATGCATTAATCTTTCAAAAAGAACCAGAATATGTGACTTGGTGTTCAGGGGTGTGTAGGTGGTTGAACTGTCAACTTAGCCTTCTAGCACAGAGTCTGAGGAACTCCAGCCCAAAAGTGACAATTTAAGAAGAAAATAAGACAGAAGGTAACGATTTTTGATACCTATATCTATCGCGAACCTCTTGGCGTTCTCTAGGTTGCGGAATATCTCGTCTGGAGGCAGAGTAATGCTCTTGTCCAGACTGTGAGAGGCTCTGTCTGTTCCTCCGGGCGTCGCCATCTTCCTCGGGTTGTTTTGCAAATGCAGCTGAAGAACAGAACCCAGTACTCTCTCAGAACTTCAACATAAAAGTCTTGAGTCGGTCCGTCAGATTATTATTATTATTATTATATTAATAATAATAATAATAATAATAATAAGAAGAAGAAGAAGAAGAAGAAGAATGTTATCGTCATTAATTAATCATTATAATAATAAAAATAATTGTTGTTATTGTTTTTGTTGTTGCTGTTATGATTGTTTTCATAAATATGCTTAGAATCCTGGTTTATCAAATATCATCGCCTCCTGACAGACAGCAATTAAATGTGTCCAGAGAGGCGCAGTCCTACCTAGTTTAAAATTCTGTTAACTAAGCGTTTTTGCAACAATCACAACTTTTGTTCGAGAACTATTATCTCCTGCCCTGATCTTGCATTTTTCTGGTGTGATAACATTTTGTATTAAAAATTAAAATGTTAATTAAATGATATTACACGAAATGTGAAATTAAATGAAATCCTAAAATAAATTATACCAACAATGCAATATTTCTGTTTCTGAATTCTGTTGGACTGCTTTATTACTGTTTTACTTCAACCGGACAAGGACTGACTATTAATTATAACAATTTCACCTCAACGTTGAGGCTTTTACACTGCTGCTTTATTTTTTCCCTACCCGTTTTTCATAAGTCTCGCCTTTAATTGCTAATGATTGGCTGACAGACTCCCATTATCTTTTCTTTGATTGGTCAATAGTTCGCACTCTCTGCCTTCTGACAAATGATCCAAACAGAGTGATGCTAATAGCCAATGATTGCGAAGGAGGGCGGGAATTTTGTTGTCCTGAAATTGGGTGGAAAAAGAAAGAACGCAGCTGTAGAGTGACAGGGTTGCTGGAAGGAGGTTTAGGTGGAGATACACATAAAATCTATCTGTTTTAAACAATTTTGAAGATCTTTTTAAGTGTTTTTACCTTGCTCGAAGATCTGGTGTGATATTATCCGTGGAATGAGCCAGTTCTTCGGAGCGAGGAGGGATTTTTACTCACTCTAGTCGAAAGAGAGAAGTTTTTCCCGTTAATTCTGGGCCGGGGCGTGAGAGGTAGGTAGCTAACATTAGCCATGCTAAGCTAACGCATTAGCCCTATAACGGCTCATGTGAGTCTTTCACAAACAGATCGCTTTGATTTGAGTCTATATTTGTTTTTAAGTCTATACTGTTGTTTTGTGCTACTCCCTTCTTTCAGGGAAAGGCTTGCTGGGGACGTACCTTCTAGCCAATGTGCTAGCATTGTTGGTGTTTAACTCGAGGTCACACGTTTTCCTTAAATTAAAATTAAACTGTACTATGATCAAACCGTTGTAGCTGCACTGTATGTTCTGGCCATACACCTATTTCATTCCTTACTCTGAAGAGTTTTACCCACACCTAAGCCCACATGCGGACAAAAATATTGGGACACTTAGTTATAGAATATAGGTGCCCCCACCCCCTACCTCCAGTAAAGGGCTTCTGCAGATCAAGACATTTTGGACAGCTTTGTTGACATAGTTTGTGGAAGAACATTTTCTATTCCACCATAACTGTGCCCCAGTGCACAAAGCATGGTCCATAAAGACATGGTTGGATGGTTTCGGTGTGGAAGAACTTGACTGGCTCACACAGCCCTGATCTCAACCCCATCCAACACATTTGGGATGAACTGGAACGGAGATTACGAGCCAGGGCTTCTCGTCCAACATCAGTGTCCGGCCTCATAAATGCTCTACTGAATGAATGGACACAAATTCCTACACAAACATTCTAACATCTTCTGGAAAAACTTCCAAGTAGAGTGACTGTTGTAGCTGCAAATGGGGCCCAACTTCATATTAAAGTCTATGTATCAGAATATAACGTCATAATGGCGTCTCAATACTTGTGGCCATGTCGTGGATGTGGGTTGGTGCTACTGCTTCAGCAAACTTAACTGTAACATATAGTCTTCTTTGAGTCTCTCAGTTGTGGACTATTATTTCAACCTAAAAATGAATGAAATGCAAATCAGCATTTGACACACTTCAGCTGGTAAACATATTATAACAATATAGTATTGGAAGAACTTGGCACGGCTGATGGAAGAAAGTGGCACAAACCTGAGCACTGTTATGTTTGTATGTAAGAAGTTGAACTTGTTTCTATTTTAAAAATTAAGACTTTGGTTGCTAGAATGCAGCTTTCAGTTCCTTTTTCTTGTCCAGAAAAACTGCATTCTGTTGGTCCAGCACAAATGACTTGTAAGCGTCAAGTTAACCAAAACCACAAGTCCTACTTGTTTTCTTTTGACAAATTATGGTCTCCAGAAATCAGAGGAAGCAACAAGATCTGTTTCTTTTTGACACAGTGATGGATAGTTGGGACTTCTTTTAGACTGAAATCTAAATGTTCTGGCCGAACCTGGACCTATGAAGTGTATTGCCTGTTGTAATCAGGCAAAGCTGATTAAGAACACGGTCTACATCCCTTGGTTCTGCTCTGTAAGCCACTGGAGATGTTACTCAAGGGATTTTAGGAATTTATTTGCGTACATGCTGGATGTTCAGCTGTTTCTTACGTTGGGCCTTAAAGGGCCCATATCCTTCATTTTTCTTCATGTAATGTTCTCTCTTGAGGTCCACTTGTGACATGTTTGTGACTTTATGTAGCAGTAACAGCTGTTGTTGTTGTTGTTGTTGTTGTTGTTGTTGTTGTTGTTGTTGTTGTTATGATGACCATTTTCTAAACTCCTCATTGTCCCTTATGGCTGGCTTAAAATACTTAGTATAATGTGATTATTAACGCTTTGAGGTATGGACTAAAAGGTATGGAGTGATAAAGACTATGTATAGATGTATAGTGATGCTTGAAAGTTTATGAACCTTAACGGATTCTTACATTTTACGTGAATCTAGCCTAAAATGTGGTCATACATAATAGTTTAAAAGATCCAAATAAAGGAAAGAACATTTAAATGAATTATCATTGTGCTGTCAAAGTGACATAACCTTTAATATCTTTGTATGTGAACCTCTAGTATGATCAGTTTTGTTATAGGAGATGATGGGGGTCAGGAGGTTCAGTCAATTGGTTGGACATTATGGTTGAATATGGGTGACCATTCCGTTTTATACTCTTCATTATCAAAGTCTGCTCTTTAGTGCACATGCTCGTCAGTGCTGTGTCTTGGCCAAAGGAGATTTCTAACAATCACAGAAAAGGTGTTGGTGCTAGAAGAGGTTACAGAACTGTGTACTGGTAGACAGATTATAAAATTAAAAAAACAAATTGAGTGGATGTCCAACCAATATCATTCCAGGTGCAAATAGTATAAAGTTCTTGGCTCAGTGCAGCATCGGGCTCCCTCGTGATATCCCTCGTGATATCTTTCATGTCATAGTCTTAGATACTATACACCAGCGGTCCCTAACCTTTTTTTGCACCATGGAACAGTCTCACCAGTCTCATGCAAGATGGTTTTACCACAGACCTGTTGAGTTGCATAACAAAACACAATGAAGTGCATAATATTTAATTTCATTATTACATGTATAACACAATTATGTAGCTAGGTACCAAATGATCCAAGGTTCAGTTCTGGTCCATAGCCCAATGGTTGGGGACCCTTACTTTATACCAGGATACTAATACTATTGGCTATTGTTAGGGTTCATGATTTTATCAGGCAAACACTGAAAAAGAATAGTCTGTATGGAACGATGGCAATGCTCTCAGAGAAGATACGTAGACTCGTAAAACAATTGTGCTATAACAGTTTACGATGGATGTATAACTTGTAGATTTTATCAGAAAATTCTGTGCCGGACTGTCAGGGTATCCGTACATAAACTGCAGCTCTTTCAGAAAGACAGCAACCCTAAACACACCAGCCAACCTATGGAGAAATGATTATAGAGGATCAAATGTTGCATTTTGGAAGAACTGAGTCAAAGTTCCGACTTTAATCCAGTAGAAAAGTGTCAAGATCTGAACCGTAGAACATTTATTTAAGAAAATCCACCATCATCACTGGCCAAAATTCCTCCAAGGCCATGTTTGAAACTGATCAACAGTTACATAAAATGTCTGGTTGTGTTAAATAACTACTTCTGCTATTTTTTTTTCTTTTTTTTAACAATTTTGAGTCATTTTGTTCAACAAATGAATGACATTTTATTAGTTTTGACAGGTTTTCTTGGCATACTGGTATAACTTGAAACATTTAAACTTAAGTCATTTGAAAGGTTTCACAGACTTTTAAGCACCACTGTAAGTGAGTTGATTTTGTGACAAAATAAATCACAAAGTATTAATTGAAAAGGTTTGCTTGGCTTTCATGGAGAGAGTGAATGGTGCGTTTTGAATTCTCACCAGCATTTACAAAAGTGAGTAAAACGACCTTTATAATCTAAGCTAAGTGTAGGTGGCTTAACAAAGTTCACAATCACTAGTATCCTTATCTGTCACCACCCACTAAATCCGTTATTGCTCATCAACTCGTCATTACTTCACAGTCCACTGACTGTTAATAGTGGTGTAAGCAGTTAATGCCTATTTATTGCAGATTGCGATGGTTTGTTTTACATAAGATATTGTTAAGTATGAATTTGGCTTTTACTGAATAAGTAGGTGGATTCCACGTGCGCTTTATTCAACCTGTGGATGATTCAGTGGGCTTCAAATTCGACAGTTCGGCTTGTAAATGGAAATGCAACCGCATTTCTAGATTTTTGTAGATAAGCGGTTTCGGCTGAGGCAGTGAGCTTGGTGGGGATAAAAATGTGCTAGTTTGGTTATTTCTCACCCTGACTCATCTGGACCAAATAGGCTGACAAGTGGAAACTTAAAGGCGACATTTGAATTGCATGGCCGCCTTTTTGCATTTCTATCATTCTGGCATCAGTTCACTTGTCAATTCTGCACCTTGTTGTCCTCTTAGCCGGGAACTTAGTTGCTACGGTGAAGAAAAAAAATGCCTTTCCTTAATATTTTTACTCTAAGCTAGGCTTAGACTAAATGACTCACTTTTATTTCAGTTGGACTGTGATTGTGTTATTGTGGTTTTGTTTTCATGTGTTGATATTGGTCAAAGCTTTTCTGGGGAGTTAGCTTTCGGTTCATAGCAGCCTTGCTGTGAATGGAAACTTGGGGAGAAGTCAAGCAGAGGTAATGTACTTGCACATGGTCCAGCAAAGCAGTATATATAACAGTCCTCACTCCCCTCCAGTCATATGTAATGGATTTGTGTAGGACCTTTTTAGAACTGCACAGAAAGGTTGTTTCTAATGTTGGCATGGTAATTTGAGACTCATTGTCATCTTCTCTGGAGACTCGCTACATTTATTTCATTTACTTTTAGCCTATCTATTGATACCAGCACTTTAAGCAGTAGTTTTTTTTAAATAATTTCATTTTAGCTTCACATTGTGCTGAGACTCAGAGTATTACTTCCCTCCACTGCAGGCTGTGAAAAGCAGACTTATTTTTTACATTTGGATTACATCTTTAAGGTGGAACATTAGACTAATCATTTACTGATCCAATACTGTTCTTATTAAATGGCAATTACAGTTTCAGCTGTTATTTCAGTGCTTCGCTGACGGATATGATTGCTAGTACTTAACTGTCACACTTTATAAACTCAAATCAACAACACAGACTTGATATAAATAGTAACATAACTGTAATTATTGTAATTTTGGTTTATGTTTATTAGCTTTCTTTTTTCTTATTTTTTCTCTGTATGGAATGGTTCCTATTGAGTTATTTTGTGTATCTGTAGTACATGATGTTTTCCTGCTAAGTAACTTTGGATACGTTTAATAGTTATTTTCTTACAAAACATCGTGTTTTGTATTCAGGGTCTAGTTTTGTTGCCTGTTGTTAAATAAGGATGATCTCTTACTAAGTTCTCCCCTGGCACCACTGTCTAAGGTTTTGCTGTAGTCTTGGGAGATCAAGTTCAGATGCCACTGTGACCTAATTATGAGCTTGGCTAATATTGTTTTAGCTGAATGATGTGTTATGCTTTCAGTTGAAGCATAGCAAGGTAGACATGGCTGATTATTATCGGGTAGGCAGGTATTCATTATCAGCTAAAAATCTGAAGAGGAAAAGCCAGACTTGGTGCATCACTTCCTTAGATGGGCTTAATCTTGACTTGTTTACTTGCAAAATGGGCAAATAAAGAACTGTTAGGCCATGTACAGGTGGCCCATAGATGTTTTAAGTCTCTCCACAGCCGCCTTCCTTTTTGAAACTGAAGCTATTTGAATAACCCGTCTTACACGGATTCTCCAGTGTAACTGCTGTTTCAGAACACATGGTTTTACCACTTCAGGTGCTGTAGATTTTCTCTCAGAAAGTAATCTTGAGCATTGTTGAAGTTTGAGGGCTGTTTGCTCTCATTAGAGCTCACTATTGCTATTGGCAGTTATTCAGAATGTGAAGCCAAGTCTAAAGAGGAGCTTTTGTACAATTTGCTAACCATATGGATATGACTCAAGATCAAACCCAAGATTAGTTGAAGATGAAAGCCAAAATAAAATGTATTTTTGTTGGGTGTCTGAGGTGGGCATGGACTTTCCTTACCACTCCAACACCCTCACCTTCTCTGGGCCTCTGAACAAGCCCATGAGATTGTGGCAAATAACTTCTGAGGCGGACTATCGTTGAAGCAGCTGTGTTGCAGCTTCTTCTGGCTGTGGTTTCAAAGTCCCTAAAGGGAGTTTACATCTTCTGCGTTGATGGAGTCTCAGAAGAGACAGCCTCTCCCTCTTCTCTAGCCTTACATGGAAAAAGTATTTCTCAGGATCGCTTCATGAGTGTCGTTGGTTAATGATGGAAGCGGGAGAATCTCTGAGCAAAGGAGGGTTGGAGTGAGACATACAGAAGTCTACTGTTTGTTTTTTCTTCTTGGAAAATGCATTAGTGTGTAGGTGTTATTTTAGTTTATGTCAGTATAGGGGTGTTATGTTACGAATGAATAGTTAATGAAACTAACGTTCAGGCTTCATGATTAATGGTGGTCTTGATACAAAGTACATTAATATTGTTGTGCGCATTAGTCAGTG
This sequence comes from Nannopetersius ansorgii, assembly GCA_037974605.1. Taxonomy (NCBI): domain Eukaryota; kingdom Metazoa; phylum Chordata; class Actinopteri; order Characiformes; family Alestidae; genus Nannopetersius; species Nannopetersius ansorgii. The sequence goes on from JBBPDE010030261.1 coordinate 8,940, forward strand.
TTTACTGCAAGTCTGCAGGAAATATACTGGGAGGTTTTCATTTGTCAGTAGGGTGGTGAGTGTCAGTGTGGCTGCGGCTGTGTATGTTTTTATTTGCTGAAGGTGCTGGGGTGTGGAGGATTGAGTGGTTACGGTTTTCATTAGTACACTGGGAGTTGGGTGTCAGGAGAGGGTTTTGTTTTTCAGGGTATTGTCTAGTTAATCACTTGCGATTGTCTTCTGCTCACTCAAATAATAGTGTAGCCTATAGTCACTGGCTATTATTAGTGGACCTCAAGAAGGGACATATATATTTCTCACCCAGCAGAATTTGTTGAAAAACTTTTCTTCTTTGAGTTGTACTGAATAATATATCAGGGGGAAAACTTACTGAAGCTAACTTTTAATGGAAATGGCGTTATAATTGCTAAGGTTTGTTTTATTTATTTGTATTTGGTCCCCAAAGAATTTTAATAAAGATTTTCCATTAAAAACTGTCATATGTGTAGTCATTCGTGATGATTATATGATTGCACAGGATGTTGCATTTTATGTTGGCGCAATAATGTTTACTACTTACTTTGTTAACACTGGCAATGTGTTAAATGCCTTATTTTATGTTTGAGCAGCTTCACAGCTTTTGGTAATGTTCAGTTTGCATACCAAAGTTTGCAAGACCAAAACTAAATGAAAAAGACTTAGGTGTGGTGGCTGCTATTTATATTTAAATGGTTAGCTGTGTAATTCATAATGCACTTTTGAATCTCAACAGCCAAACAAGTACGAATTTTGATTTAAAGACAAACTAAAGTATGCTGAACTTCTAGACTTAGGGAAAAATAATGCTTCATCGTTGGAGGGTTGGTCTTTGCATAAAGCAGTTCGTATGTGCGTTTACTTTTACAGTCAAACGCAAAACCTCATGAAAATGCTATTTCCAGCAAGGTCTGAGAATGGGTCTGACCCTTCTGTTTTTCACAGACCTCACTGACTAATGGCATCGCCTCTGACCATACCCGCAAGCTGTCCAGGTATTTTTGTTTTTAGATGATGAAACAGGTTGTTAGTGTCTTCACCACTAGCCACAACAGTGTCTTGGCAAACTTTGCAAACATTTTTTTGCTAAGTAAGATTGCAAAGGGGTGGAAAATTCCTGGTAAATTCCCAGAGACTTCAGTTTCGGAGAAAAATCAACATTAACTGGCATGAAATGCCTCCACACACTGGTTGTTGTATGTGACGTATCTTGCTTACCAGTTTCTTAGCTACTGTAAGAATAGATTTTAATGTAATAGTTGCTAGTTAGACAATAACACCATAAAAAAGACTAAGGCCTCATTCACATGGACGTTTGAAATGAACGCCATAGGCGTTTTTGTGGCGTTTGGTAGCGACGCTTGATCGACGTCAGCAAGGCGTTCAGCTGCCGTTAGTCTGACACTGTTTAACGCCAGCCTGACGCCCGATCTGTAGTTCCGTGTATTCACCTGTGGGGGCAGTAATT
>JBBPDE010030270.1:0-10422 GCA_037974605.1 Nannopetersius ansorgii
CCCAACCCAACTTTGTGAATAGATTAACGCCGATATTTTTTTTATCACGCGATAAGAGTCTCACATTAACGCAGCACGTTAACGCCGATAACGGCCCAGCACTAATATATATATAATATATATTATATCTGCATTAATGGCCAAAATATGTATAACGCAGTATCTCAGACCTCTCTGAGCTCCAAATCATTAAGTTGGTGGAGGCCCAGGCGAATCATGGCACGGTCCAGCTGCATGAGCTCTAAGGCGTGGCTATTCAAACGCCAGCCAGTCCAGAAAGCAGGAAGGCGGGTCGTCAGGAAGAGCATTGGGCAGAGGTGTCTCTGAGGGTAAAAAAAATACAAGCACAGATCAACTCTATGGCAAGAAATACCAACTGAAAGCTGAACCATGATCAGTTAAAGGGAGCACTACAATGAGTTTTAGCAGCAATTATGAAAACTCTTCCTGGTGTTACTCCAGAGTTTAGTTCTAGACTGTATTTTGCATGCTGACTTCTCCCTGACCCAACATTAATAAATGTGATCCAGCCAAATTTAATCAATCAGCCAAGACATGTCTGGTGTTCTTCTTTGAAGTTACAAGACATAGTAAATTAAAAGCTTACACCAAACAAGTAGCATCATCATGCATTCCATATATATATATATATATATATATATATATACACACACATACATACATACATACATACATACACACATACACGTATGTCGCTCCTACGTGTATCAGAGACGATGCAGTGTGAGGACTTCTTGTGACAATGTTTTTTAAATATCAATCCTCACAAACTGTTGTCTTACATCTGCGGCCACAATTTTGTCCCGCAGAGGATGATTTCTGAACAGCACATCGTGAAATTTTCAAATGATTTGCAATGTTGCGCTGAGAATAATTTCCTTAGCATGCTGAAGGGTAAACAATAAAATGAAAGTAAAAACGGAAGTAAACACTACTGTATGTACAGTTGAAACCAGACATTTACATACACTTCAGAAAACACAAAAACTTTTTTCTTTACTGTCAAACATTAAATCAGAATAAAGTTTGTTTTAGATCAATAAATATGAACATATTTTTTGCATTTGTTAAATGTCAGAATAAAGAGAGACAATTATGTTTTTGTTTTTTTTAATCACTTTCATCAAAGTCAGAAGTATACATACACTCATTTTATTGTGTCTTTAAACAAAAAGAAAACTCCAGATGATTCCATTCTGAGCTTAGGAAGCTTCCGATAGGTTACTTGATTCCATTTGAGTTCATTTACACTATTTATATATTACTCTGGTAACTGTTTACACTGTTTACATATCACTCTGGTCACTTTCCACTCTGTTTATACTGCTGAGCTATTATTGCACAATGCACTTTAACATTCCATTTGCACAATGTACATATATATGCCCAGATTTTAAATTTAGAATTTTAGATTTTAATTTTAACATAGAATTTACTTAATGTTTTTAATGCACAGTCAGTAATAGGAGCGGTTCAGGATACATTTCACTGTGTGTACTTGTATGACTGCATGTGACAAATAAAGCATCTTGAATCTTGAATTGGTGGCAGACCTGAGGATGCATACAAAGGCACACCTCAAACACAGAGCCTCTTTCTTTGACATCATGGGAAAATTAAGAGAAATCAACCAAGACATCAGGAAAAGAACTGTGGACCTCCACAAGTATGGCTCATCCTTAGGTGCAATTTCCAGATGTCTGAAGTTTCCACATTCATCTTTTCAGACAATTATACGCAAGTATAAAAAACAAGGGAATGTACAACCGCCATACCGCTCGGGAAGGAGGCGGATTCTGAGTCCCAGAGAGGAACGTGTTTTGGTATGAAATGTGCGAATCAACCCCAGGACAATAGCAAAAGACCTTGTGAAGATGCTGGCTGAAACTGGTAAAACAGTGTACCGACATGAGCTGAAAGGTTACTCTGGGAGGAAAAAGCCATTACTTCAAATCTACCCTATAAAAGCCAGACTACAGTTTGCAACTGCACATGGGGACAAAACTCTTAATTTCTGGAGACATGTCCTGTGGTCTGATGAAACAAAACTGTTTGGCCATAATGATAAACTGTGTATTTAGAGAAAAAAGGGGGAAGCTTTGAAGCCTCAGAAGACCATCCCAACTGTGAAGTATGGGGGTGGTAGTATAATATTTTGAGGCTGCTTTGCTGCAGAAAGGTCTGGTGCACTTCACAAAATAGATGGCATCATGAGAAAAGAAATTTATGTGGATGTATTGAAGCAAGATCTGAAGACATCAGCCAGAAAGTTAAAGCTTGGGCGCAAATGGGTCTTCCAAATGGACAGTGACCCCAAGCATACCTCCAAATTACTTACAATGTGGCTTAAGGACAACAAAGTCAAGGTATTGGAGCGGCCATTACAAAGCCCTGATCTCAATCCCATAGAAAATTTGTGTGCGGCACTGAAAAGGCGAGTGCGAGCAAGAAGGCCTACAAACCTCACCCAGTTACACCAGTTCTGTCAAGAGGACTGGACCAAAATCCCAGCAAACTATTGAAGAAAGCTTGGGGAAGGATACCCAAAACATTTGGCCCAAGTGAAACAGTTTTGGGGCAACTCTACCAAATACTAAGGAATTGTATGTACATTTTTGACTGATGAATGTAATAAAATAAAAGTTCCATAAAATTCTCTCTCACTTTACTCTGACATTTAACAAATGCAAAAAATATGTTAATATTTATTGATCTAAAACAGAAAAAGTTTACTCTGATTTAATGTTTGAGAGTAAAGAAAAAAAAGTTTTTGTGTTGTAAAGTGTATGTTAATATCTGGTATCAACTGTATATATGGGCCTGATCCGATATATCGGTATCGGATCTGATATAGCCATAAAACCAATGTCTATCGTACAGCCCCGATCTCAATGCGTGCAAAGCCAACGTCCCGAGGGGTGGAAGTACTTTTGCGTCGTACAATACAACAAATTTAATCAAGCACTTGCAGAGATTTCATGACAAGGAGTATCAGGAGTTTATGCTAGCAAACAGGGAAAAGACACCAGGCAGCAGACATTGACGTTTTCCAAAAACGCAACAACAGCAGGCATCCCAAAAGCAATAGGAATATCAGAGAAGACTCTCCCTCAAGACCTCTTTGGGGTTCTTTCAGGGGCTTTTTGAGTATTTGGTTGGCTACACATACACATACACACACACAGGGATTGATGTAAGTGGTATGCAAGCACAAATTATCAGCTGAAACTAACTGTGTTTTAATATGAACCTACCATTTGATCCGCATACAACCTCTTGATACCGAGTGGGGGGCCAGAGAAGAGGGTCCTTACAGCATGAAGATCAGATACAACAGGGTGAGCACCGCTCTTGACCTGGAAAACATGAGCAAAGTACCAGTAAAGTAAATCTAGTGCAACAAATACTAACATTAAGTCTTTGCAAAGCACATCATAAATGTTTTTATCTCCTTCAGCTCACTTTACTGCATAGGTGTATAAGGTGGTTCCTCAGGTGCCCATCCTGGACACTCTGTGCTGTCCTCTCCAGTCCACTGAGTACATCCTGGTGGTGCTGTGCTCTCTGTTTATGGTACACCGCCTGAAACTCCACCAGCTGCTCCGGTGTCCAGAAGTGGCGAATCAGGAGCTGGCGGGGAAAAAGGTACCTGGTAAAAGGAGTGGAGGGGTGGAGGAGAATAGCGGGATGAGAGCAGGATGGATGGGTACAGGGATGTGTAAGGAAAAGCAACAGAAACAAGACAAGAGAGAAGAGCCCAGACTAGACAAAGGAACAACAGAACAAGAGTACATCTTTATAGCTCACCACAAGAATAGGAGTTCCATAAATAAAACTGCGGTTGAGCATTTCGACAAGAGCTAATATATATTAGTTGTTGTAGCTGAACAGCTGTGGTTACCAATTTCTCAGAGTCAATTACTTTTATTCCCCCATTCGTAAATGTTAATCCTTATGCTTCTCCACCTCTTGGATTTTATAAACAAGAAAACGTAACCTTTGAGTTGGATCAATAAACACAGGCTTTAACAAGGGAACAGAGGCTGCACTGCACCCCCTACTGGCCACAGCAGAAACTGCTATAAGGTGTAAACTAGTAGAACTGTTTGTTTAATGATTTGAGTACATAAAAGGCACATGATCCAGCATGTCATCAATGTTGTATCTTTGTACTACTTTACAACATAAGCATTGACTCCTGCTCTGAATGAGATCAATAAAGGCTGTGCAATGTGATGCAACAGGAGGAAGAGTCTGAGAGAGAATATTTCCAGAGATGTGAAAACACTTTTTACATTATTCATTCAGTTAAAATATTACCATTCAATACTTACATGAGAACAAAGACTAGATAGTTGGCAAATGGAGGCACTGAGATGATCCCCAGAGGAATGGCTTTGATCATGTCTCTGCGAAACTGTCAGACAGACAGAAGTGCATTACCCAAAAACAGTATAACCACTGGAATTAAAACACTTTCAAAAACACCACTGTTGAACAGCTCGCTTTAGCTAATCTCTGCTGTTATTGAGTTCATATTGACAGTTCCACTTGAAATCCAAGGGACCTTTCTCAGGAAAAAAATATATATACCCTCAAATGATGAGTATTACATGAGCAGTCTGGCAAAAAAAGTAAATCTGAGGCAAGGGTGTGAGGATTTAGTCATACAGTTTGAATGATGCTGGTAAGATACAGATTTCCAATCAGCTACATGGGCCTCAAAGCTCCAGCGCAAAAATAAATAAACACATTTCCGACATCAAACGCACCACTAGAGGCGAGGAGGAAACTGTAGATATTAATCTTTTTGCTTAACCATTCAAAGGTTATTAGATAATTATCAACAGATTAGAACCATTCAACTACAATTCAGCCCTAAACTCATTCAGGAGCAATTACTATCAGGAGCAATTACTATCACTAGGACAATATCTCACCTGTCTGAGCTTCTCCATTTCACGATAAGGCAGCATCTGCTGGTCAATGTTGTTAGTGATCATCCGGATTTTGATTTTATGGATTTCTTTGGCATCTCTGAAGATGAGTCGAAATCCTACAAACATTCATTAGTTAACATCAGAAGGAAAGAGTTAAATAAATGCAAGTTAATGTATGAGGATTTAATTCAATATTTTATATTCTATTTCTATAGAGAAAGAAAAACAAAGATTTTTTTAAAAGGCATGTGAAAATTTTGGCTGAATAAAGGGGCCAAATGCAAAACAAGCTAATAATGTATACACTGAAGGACCATGGATGGTCTCACCTCTCATAAACGTATGATATAGAACATAGAAACGAGGGAAACGTCGCTGGAGAAATCTCTCGTACTTCTTATTGACCCATTTCAGCCTTGACACTACGCTTCGGATGATGCCATGCCTTGCCTGAGAAGCTGAATACTGTCTCGCTAGACATAATCTACAGAGGACAAAGAGAGCATGAGATATAACATGCCAGTGTGTAAAAGTCAGGAACATATTACAATGTGGACACACATTGAACTGAGTTTGAGCGTGCAACCACTACATATGCAACAAACAGTTCTAACCCTAATCTAACACACCCAACACAAATTTTCAGAGACTCTCTCAGAACTTCAAATCAGTTTGAAACATGACAGAGAGTGGAGCATCACCCAGTCCTGGTCCAGAAGGCTTGCTCTCCTGATCAGAAATTGCTTTAACACAACTTAATCTCAGAAAGAAACTGTCAAATAGCTGATTAGTGGGATTAGGTGTGTTGATAACAAGCACCAAGATGTTTGGTGTGTCCCCCAGGAACAAGGTTTGGAATCCCTGACATCCAGCAGCTTCAGAAACAGGGTCAGGAAGTGACCCTGAACAGCAGCAGTGTCTAACTTTAGTAGGGAAAGGCTTCTGGAGATGGTTTAACGAATTGGATTCAAGGTCACATCTCAAAAACAGTGACCTCGGCCACATTACAGTCCCTTTATTGCCCCACTCAAGTTAAACCTGTTAACAAGTAACTCCTCTTTAACGAACACCTATTTGTCCAAGTAAAGTAGTACAATTATTTACAGGATAAGGCAGACAAGACAACATACAATAGTTGACAAGAATACTAACCGCACAAAAAATGCAAGGAATGTAAAAAATGAGGTAGACAGCAATAAATAATAGCAGACAGCAGCAGGATTGAACAAATGTGTGGTATATTTTTTCACCTACTACTGTTTTTATTACTTTTTATTGTACAGTCCAGGAGAGATCTAGGTAACATTTTCCTGCATAACCTGTATGTGATTTTGAATCTTGAGTGTGGTTACAATGACAGAAAGACCACCCTATGTACTAGCTAAACATGGGAGAACCAAGCGTATTCATATGGAAATAGATCATTCTGGTGTCACGACACCTGTCATCTGATAAGTGAAGCCCAGGACAGAGACAGAAAGAGAGAGACACAGACTGACAGAGAGAGAAAGACAGAGAAACCACCAGGTTCAGACTCAGTAGCATTAGCATGTAGATACAGCTGGTTTTCGCTTCACCCTCGTCAATTCGTACATTTTCCGTAATAAATATTTTACCTTAGTGGCGTAGAGACCGGTTTAGGAGTGCAGAGGCTTGTTGTGACCGCAGCGGGTCTTATTCCACACAGAAAAGCCAATGAACCCCTGCAGCACACACTCCTATAGGGCATCGCCATTTTGGCAAAGGAACTGCAGTCAACTTCAAGTGGGCGTTGTCGACCTGCGTGCTATGAATAGGCGTGGCTTTATCTCCAATTCACATTCTGATTGGGTAACGTTCCAGTTTATATTTACTGAGAGCTTTGAAGACTACGGTGGCCCTGAAAGTCAAAAATGACGACATTACAGAATTCACAATGACATTTAAAACATTTAACACACAACATTTCAGAAAACGGAAACGGTAGGACCACACTTTGTGATTAGATCCACCCCGTTTGGATGGATGGCCTAGTGTGAGGTCACACCTAGGCTGATTAGACAGCATGAATATTGCACAGGTGTGCCTTAGACTGCCCACAATAAAAGGCCACTCTGAAATGTGCAGTCACACAGCACAATGCCACAGACGTTTGAGGATGCTGTTGGCATGCTGACTGCAGGAATGTCTACCAGAGCGGTTGCCTGTGAAAAGAATGTTAATTTCTCTACCATAAGCTGTCTTCAAAGGAGTTTCAGAGAATTTGGCAGTACATCCAACTGGCCTCACAACTGCAGACCACACTAGCTCATGACCTCCACATCCAGCACCTCCATGATCGTCTGAGACCAGCACCTTGCAGAAACAACCGGTTTGCATAACCAAAGAATTTCTAAACACAAACTGTCAGAAACCATCTCAGGGAAGCTCATCTGCATGCTCGTCATCCTCATCAGGGTCTGGCCCTGACTGTAGTTTGTCGTCAGGACTGACTTGAGTGGGCAAATGCTCACATTCGATGGCGTCTGGCATGTTTAATAGGCATTCTGTTCATGGATGAGTCCTGGTTTTCACTGTTTAGAGCTAATGGCAGACAGTGTGTCAGGTGTTGTGTGGGTGAGCGGTTTGCTGACGTCAGTATTGTAGATTGAGTGGCCCGTGGTGGCGGTGGGGTTATGTATGGGCAGGCGTATGTTATAGACAAAGAACACAGGTGCATTTTATTGATGGCATTTTGAATGTACAGAGATACCATGAAGAGATGCTGAGGCCCATTGTTGTGCCATTTATCCACGACTATCACCTCATGTTGCAGCAAGATAAAGCACGGCCCCATATAGCAAGGATCTGTGCACAATTCCTGGAAGCTGAAAACATCCCAGTTCTTGCATGGCCAGCATACTCACCGGACATATCACCCATTGAACATGTTTGGGATGCTCTGGATCGGCGTATACGACGGCATGTTCCAGTTCCTGTATGGAAAGCTGTTTGAGCATTTATTCTGATATCCTTGATATCAAGCCAACTTCTCTGCACTGGTTTACGTGTTGGCCGCACTAGTTTGCAATTTTGGCGCACTAATTTTCAACTATACCGTACTAGTACTGCAAAAATGCTTACTGGTCAAGCATTTATCAACTAGTTAACTAGTGGGCCTGAAATGTGCTGCACTAGTGAACTTGTAAAGCTTAAAATGCCCACTGGAAGCACTAGTGTTTGCCAAATATCCACTAGTGACACTAGTAAAGGCCAAAATGCCCACTAGTTACACTAGTGAAGGTGTTTTGAACGTATTAGTGGTACTAGTGTTACTAGTAAGGAACAAATGTTCACTAGTGAGACTAGTGAGTGTGCATTTTCTAGTTAGGCTCAAAATGTTTACTAGGTAACTAGTTGAACTGTCTTTTGCTGCTACTAGTGGTACTAGTTGCATTAGTGAACCCCAAAATGCTTACTAGTGGCACTAGTTGCACAGAATTCTAGTAAGGAGGCTGGAAAGAGCAAACACACAAGCTTCTTATTGGTTCTCCAGCTAAATCTATACCCAGCCAAAATGTAACCCTATAAAGCCTGATGAACTTTTACTGTCATTAGCTGCCTGCTCCTAGCTTTCTATTCATGCAGAATAAAGCATGAAAATGAAGCTAAAGTTATTATAACTGTTTGATGGTGTAAATTCAATGCTTGATTTGTCTGTTTTTCTTTTTAAAAATGTGTAATCCGTTTCTATTGAGCGCATAGATTAAAACAAAACTTTGCTTTATCATGAATGAGAGAACAAACTACACAAAACCCGAGTGATGCCATGTGTCTATATTAAATCAGATGTAGATTTGTATAGAATCTGGACATGAAATCTTGATGAAATTTGATCCATATTAATTAATAACATATACAAGTCAAACTGCTGCCATTTAATCAGACAGTGTTTCTGCTCTTGACAAGCTAAAAAAATAACTGTTATACCACAAAAAACAACTAATATACTCTAAGTTCATCAAAATTCACCAAGTGGCTTTCCAGCACATACTTTAAACACCGACCAATCAGAATCCTTGTCCCGTCTGCTTCATTTGCTTATGGTCTACTAGTGGCACTAGTTGCACTAGTGACGTTATGTTGCAGTTTACATGTTAACTAGTGAGGGCCAAAATGTCCACTTGTGACACTAGGAAAGGCCAAAACGTCCACTAGTTGCACTTGTGACAGTGCTTTGAACTTACTAGTGGTACTAGTAAGGGACAATTGGTCACTAGTGACACAGGTAAGAGTCTCTTTGCCCTTACTAGTTAAATAGTGAGGTTCAGAATGAATCACTAGGTAACTAGTAAGAGCCAAAATATCCACTAGTTCCAATAGCAAGGTTCTTTTTCTTTTTACTAGTGAACTAGTAAGCTGTAAAAATGGTTCACTAGTTGACGACTATGCCTTACTAGTTCAGCAAAAGTGTACACTTGTCTACATGTACAAGTAACTAGATAACAAGTGAAGCTCTGAAACGACTACTTGTAAACATGTATAAAAGTTAAGCATTTCACTTTATATCTATCTTCACTTTATATCACTTTATATCTCTTTATATCTATACTTGCTCTATACCCTTAGTGGGGTCCTGGAGGGTGCATGGGAGTTTGCCCAACCAGTCTACATGTGTTTTGTGGATCTGGAAAAGGCATTCGACCGTGTCCCTCGGGGACTCCTATGTGGAGTGCTCCGGGAGTATGGGGTGCCGGACACCTTAATAAGGGCTGTAAGGGCTCCTTGTACAACCGGTGCCAGAGCTTGGTCCGCATAGGCGGCAGTAAGTCAGACTCGTTCCCTGTGAGGGTTGGACTCCGCCAGGGCTGCCCTTTGTCACCGATTTTGTTCATAATTTTTATGGGCAAAATTTCTAGGTGCAGCCAGGGTGTTGAGGGGGTCTGGTTTGGTGACCTCAGGATCAGGTCTCTGCTTTTGCAGATGATGTGGTTCTGCTGGCCATGGTCACGAGCTTTGGGTAGTGACCGAAAGAATGAGATTGCGGTGCAAGCGGCCGAAATGAGCTTCCTCCGCAGGGTAGCGGGGCTTTCCCTTAGAGATAGGGTGAAAAGCTCAGTTATCCTGGAGGAGCTCAGAGTAGAACCGCTGCTTCTTCACATCGAGAGGAGCCAGATGAGGTGGCTTGGGCATCTCATCTGATTAGGATGCCTCCTGGACGCCTCCCTCGGGAGGTGTTCCAGGCACGTCCCACTGGGAAGAGACCTCGGGGAAGACCTAGAGCATGCTGGAGAGACTATCCCTGCGTCCGAAATCTTGCATACTATATAGTATGCGAAAAGCAGTATGCTTAACTTTTATACATGTTTACAGGGATGGTGGTGGTGTAGTGGGTAGGATACTTGTCTCTGGACCAAGAGGTCATGGGTTTCGAATCCTACCTTCAGCAGACCACCACTGGGTCCCTGAGCAAGACCCTTAACCCCAAGTTGCTCCAGGGAGA
>JBBPDE010030323.1:0-10420 GCA_037974605.1 Nannopetersius ansorgii
AGTACCATGGGGTACTATAGTAAAACTATGGTTACTGCATAAAAACCATAGGAAACCATAGTGAATTTTCGTAAGGGGTTGGCTCGTGGAGGGTCTTCATCTGTGTATGTACCGCAAAATTGTCGGCAGGTGGCGCACACCGCCAACTTTCAACGAAAACACTTGGTTTCAAACCCAGACCAGTGCCCTCTACAAATCTAGCGACTTGTGAACTGTGTTTTCATGGACTTTACACCTAGACTCTAGGAAGAGGCTTTAGTATCTAGGCCTCTGTGTCTTTTTTGGCAAGCTAGTGCTAATTCCCCCCCGGCGTGTAAAGTCATTCAGTGTTTTGACATAAAATGATGCCTTGTAGAGAATTTTACAAGCTCTAATGGTTTTTATGAATGTGGAAAAAGGAACCAGGGGCAGCGATGTCTACAAAGCATCCAGTGTTTTCATTTGCTATCCAAAACAACAGATGAATTGTCAAATGTCTTATGCATTATTTTTGTGAAGGTTCACACTGTCGTAGTGATTTCCAATTGTGCCTTTCATCTAGTTCACAAGGGGAGACCTTTTGTGAACATCTAGAGATGTAGATCTACCCTCACTTCTGCGAAAAACATGATGACAAGCAGAATGCAAAAAGATCAAAAACATCCAAAATAAACACAATTACAGACAGACAAACAAAGAAGCTCTTCCGATGAAAATAATGCACAATTCGTGTGCAAAAGTGAAGCTTTTATTGTTGGCTTCTATCACAGAAGCAAGTGAAGCTGAAGCCCCGCTCTGTTTTTGTGTTTGCAGCTCAGTGGCTTCGCAGGTTTCAAGCGAGGACTTAAGCGAATTCCACAGAACATAAATCCAAGGTGTGATCACTGGATTACACGTCTGCAGTCAAACGGAACCTAAACTAAAAACTGCTCCTCTGCCCCCACACACAACTACTCAGATTTTAATTACCTGTGTAAATACGCATCTGTCTATTACACTGCACATTTTCTGTCCAGTTGCTGCTGTATTTGCACAACATTGCGCATTATTATCTGTTCTGCATTTTTGCACACACAACTCTCGCTGCTAGAATAAGGAACCTATCAAAATATAGACTGTAGCTACCGTTGATTGCACTGAACTTTACACTTTATGTTGTCTTGCCTATTCGTCCTGTTGCGCTTGTGTTTCTTGCACACTTTTGTGTCCTGTTTGCTCTTGTGCTGTTCAGTTCTTGTGTTTTTCCATGGTCCCGGATGCAAGTTATCTCATTTAAAGTGAATACGTGGACACACCACAGCACACAGTGTGAACAGCATGAAATTCTACCTCTGCATTTAACCCATTCACCAAGTGAAGCAACGGGCAGCCAGGAGCACCTCAGAGGTGCTTAGCAGTCTTGGGAATTGAACTCACAACTTCTTGATTGCAGGGCAAACGCTCTAGCCCAGGGGTCGGCAACCTTTAACACATTAGGACCTGGTTTCCACAAAAGAGAAAACACTGGGAGCCGCAAATCCTTTTTGATATATAAAATGATGATAAAACTGCATGTATTGTTTTGTTCTTTTGTGCTGTGTATAAAAACTTGGCTAGTGTGTTGCTTGTGAAAATTTATTTATTCAAAGAAAACATTTTGAACATTTAGAATTTAGAAATTCAACACATTGTATTTTAATGTTACAGCAATCTTCAAATTTTGAACAAAAATAAAAAACAATGAATATTGTGACGAGCGGCAGAATCAGGCGACACAGGAGCAGCGGAACTCATTTTCTTTGTCTTTATTTTGCGCTCTGGAACAGCAACACACCACACTGTAACTCTCCTAACTCCCAACTAGACGGCACAGGCACCGCCCCTCCCTCTTATACCACCCCAGAAAACCCACCAGTTGCCATCTGATTCTGATTCGGCGACTGGCGCTGTAAGATGGGATCTGGGTCCAAAGTCCACTGGACTCTTGCTGATCTGCTGGTGGCATCAGGAATCAGGAAGCATCTTGTGTAAAATTGGGCACAGCGTCAATTGACGCACGAAAACGTTATAGGTATAGCCAGCTAGCCGCCATTTCGCCATAGTGTTAATTATTATTTATTTTCCAAAGCCACAGGAAGCCACAACATAAGGATGAAAGAGCTGCGGGTTGGCAACCCCTGCCCTAACCACTAGGCCACCAACTGCCCATTTCACTGTGTACTGTGTGTGTATGGTCAAAAAAATGATAAAACCTACTTGACTTGACTTGGAGTGGGCAAAGGTCATATATGTGAAACAGTTAAATAAACTGAAAACAGTGGATTACAGCAGTTCTACTGAACACCACTCTTGCTTGGTGTATTACAGTAACCTTGCAGATCAGCAGTCCCTGTGTTGTGCAGGTATGAGCCTGCTCCAGCATGTTGTGGCTGCTCCGTGTCTTGTCTCCACATTTTAGTGTTTTAAACATTTTCCCCCAATTTTCAACAGTTATCTCAATTTATTTAATATTAGTAAACCGCGCCCTGTCTATTTAGCCCTGTCTAAATAAAGAGTTATTTCAACTTCTTTTGTGTACGAATCTTTATTTTGGCTCGTCGCACGTTGCTAATGCTAACAGCTAGCGGTAGCGACTCAGTTTTTAAGCAATTTACTCAATAAAGTTTTTTGAGCAGGCCTTCCCATGGCCCCAGCCAGTAAAAAGGTGTGGTGGTGGCGCCTGGTGGGTAGGGTACTCACCTCTGGACCAAGAGGTCTTGGGCTTGAATCCTCCCTTCAACACACCATCACTGGGTTCCTGAGCAAGACCCTTAACTGGTGGCCTGATGGTTAGGGGGATGCACCTGCAGTCAGAAGGTTGTGGGTTTGAATCCCAATCCCAAACTACTGCCAATGGCACCTCTGAGGTACTCTTAAGCAATCATCCCCACACTCTGCTCCCCGGGTGCTGTGTTCCTGGCTGCCCGCTGCTTCACTTGGTGAATGGGTTAAATGGGTTAAATACAGAGAATGAATTTCGCAGCTGTGGTGTGTTCACACGTTGTTTCATGTTCGTAGTGCAAATGACTTTCAAGACAAAATATTGTTATTCCTGGCAGTTTTTTAACTGAGTGCATTTGCTGGTTTCAATATTAAATGTGAAAGAAATGTTCATTGATAAGGGATTAGCTACCTTTGAAGATATATTGTATATTGAGGACAAGGGCTAAAATAGTAACAGTACTGTCCCTTCCCATTAAACCTGATGCACAGATGGAGGGCCCCAAAGGCATGGTAAACATCTTGTCTCATGCAGTATTGAGAAAAACTGCATAGACTGACAAAGATGAAGGTTCATGCCTTAGAAAAGTATTTGGAATGAAACTACAGTGTGGCTGGATGATGGTTAAAATATCATTTCAGTGGTAAGAACCATATTGTCATGCAGGCGCCAGGGAAATGAGTAGAGGCCGATTGTAGAACAATTAGAAAGTCACACATCCAAAACATGGGAATGTCCTTGATCAACTACAGAGTAACAAAAAAACTATACAACAGTGAGTGCAGATTCTTCTGGGTCAGACAAACTTAAATACTAGGAAAAAACAGGTGCAGGCAATACTGAAATCAAAAGGTGAAAACAGAAGTCAGCTAAAAAGTCTGGTGACCTGGAACAATCTCCTCACTGGAAAGGGATGAGAAGCAGGTGACGATGTGACAAATTTTAGGACGTATTGCTTACATGTGTCATTGTAAGACGATATGATGCGGAAAACGTTTTAGAAAAAAGAATGAAAAAAAAGATTCAAACAAAATAATGATAGATAACACAGGTCAAGAAAACAAAAAATGTAATCATCCAAAACCACAGAACACTTTTTAAAACCAGTTTTCATGCTGATTTCAGATCTTCTTTTTGAATGATGAGTAATATTAGATTTGCAAAAGTCTTGCATGCGGTTTTATTAAACCACAGGCACCAATCAAGAACTGTTTCAATATTTTCAGTGTGAAGTCAGACAGGCCACACTGTGGCATAGATATAATGATCAGTGTCAGTCAGCTTCCACTGTTTCTTCACAAACACTCAGCATATGATTATTATATGATCATTATACCAACTATCATGCAGTATAGAATTAGCTTCATCACAAACACTGTACCTGCAGGAAAAACTAAACACAGATCTGAAATCAGCATGAAAAACATTACAGAACCCACAGAAAATTACCTCTGATGATTCTGACCTGTTGATCTGTGTCATTATTAGATTTTAATGTCATATTATTGTCATTTCAATTGTATATACGGTACACAGTAAAGCAAAGACTACACAAGCACAGACATAACAGAACACAGAGTGCGTTAATTGCACTGAACACCTGACCATCACACTTATGTGATTTTTTTTAGACATCTCATTCCAAAACCATAGCCATTATTGTGGATTCGGTCTTCATTCGTGGTTATAGCAGCCGCCACTCCCCTAGGAAGGGTTTTTACAAGATTTTGGAGTTTCTGTGAGAATTTGTACCCAATCAGTCAAAAGAGAATATCTATGGTCAGGCACAGCTATTGACTGAGAGGCCTTGGCTGAAAATCAGTGTTCCAATAAATGTCAGAAGTGGTCGATAGGGCTTCAGGTCAAAGCTCCGTTCAGGCCACTGTAGCTCCTCCACATCAAACTCATCAAACCATGTATTTATGGACCTTGCTTTGTTCACAGGGGGCACAGTCATGCTGCAATAGGAAAGGACCTTTCACAAACTGCTGCCACAACGTTTGAAGCATATACATGTTTAAAATGTCTTTGTATTCTGTAGTAGTACCATTATCTTTCACGAGATCTAAGATGGCCTAGTCTAAACCTGCTCTGGACCATTATCCCTCTGTTTCTCCATCATACCCTATCAAACTTTTCTTTTAGGCATAGTGTTCTTTGTCTTGTGTGCAGCTGCTTGTTAGTGGAAACCAATTTCAGGAGGGACTTGGTGATGCACAGTCCTTGTGCTGATGTTATTTCTAAAGTTTTTTAGAACTATGTATTTAGTGATACAGCGAAGATAAGCAAAGGACAGTCTTACAGTCATTAGTTACAGAGACAGTCTTACAGTCACTAGTTACAGAGACAGTCTTAGAGTCATTAGTTACAGAAACAGTCTTACAGTCATTAGTTACAGAAACAGGGTCCCTGAGCAAGACCCTTAACCCCAAGTTGCTCCAGGGAGAGACTGTCCCCTGTAGTTAGGAGATGGAAGTCGCTTTGGTCTGGTAAATATAAGTCACTTGATAGGTGTGATGGAGGCGAATACATGAAAATGCATTTGGCAGAGATTCTTATCCAGAAGAGCTTACAATCAAATTGATTTACAAATCTGAATACAGCGCTATAAGTCTTGCCCAGCCTCCATTACTGATATTATTGGTAGAATTTGAAACTTTATATACTGTACTGCCATTACAAACAGTCAAAAACTGTTCCTTCAGCTCTTTTAGTTTTTGCCTGCTTGTACCAGTAATGACAGCATACCAACATTCTTCATATTCCTGAACTAACAAGGCAAAAATTATTTAAGGTTCACTATAGTACTATTTTTGCAGCTCGGCCTTAAACATGGACACTTAAGCTACTACAACATTCAAGTAGCATCACAGAACGCACTTAATTTTATTCAGTGATGAAGGAAAAGTAAACAATTACATTTATTGGGAAATGAATTAACAGCAAAAAATTTCATGAACATGACAGGACAATTATCGGAGGAGCCTGTTAGTCTGTTCACTGTATAGATGATCAGCCTCCCTAGTTGTAAAGGAAGCAATTTCCTCCTCTTGGTAGTAACAAATCTAAATTCTTACACAGTCATAGTGTTTAACCCTGCACTATTTGTTTTGGGAAAAAACACCAGAATTGAGATCTTGTCCAACAGCATCAAATCTATTTTGGATTGCTTTATACACATTATGATAACAAATGAAAGCAACAGGCAAAATTACCCAGTCAGTTTGGCAGCAGCTTGACTGTATTGGCTCAAACACACATGTCTATTACACCCTTATACCAAGTGAGGGAGTGAGAAATAGTGTTTGATTTAATTATCGATGTGGTTAATGAAGAGCAAATGATGTTGGTTCATCTAATTTTACTGTGCCAAAAAAGGACTTTAAAGTGCAAAATCAGTAGATTGCCCAAAACATAACCTATTTAGCTGAAGGTGCATGCACACATTTGTTTAAATAGCTTGTTACAGGCCTCTGCAATACAATCTTGACACTGACTGTGCAGATCTGAGGTATTTAAAAGAGGACGTTGTTCAACACCATAGACAATTTGTTTAGAACAGCAGAAACAATTGAAATTACCATTATAGTTCCTTTTTGTAGTGTTAGGCCTTGTTTACTCGGACGTCTGAATCAGGCATTTTCTTGGTGTTTGTGGCGTCAGGTGAGCACGGACTGAACGTTGACCGTTTTTTTGCTCATTGGAGCAAATCAAAGTGTCCACACGAGCGTTCAGTACCTGCATTCGGTCAGCCATGTGTTCAGATGACATCAAATAAACGCTGCACACAAGAGCATTATCACAAAAGTCGACTAGTCGTAAACAGAGGCCTGAGTCAACGCCCCCATGAGAGAAGTCGACTAGTCGTGTTTTCCTCTCTCTGCCCTCGCTTGTGTATGCAATGTAATCTCTGCCTCTGATTGGCTTACGCTGACACGCGTTCCTTAGTTTAACCAATTATTATAGTCCCTTCATAAAAGGGGCGGTACCGTTGGCACGAGGGGAATCTAAAGATGAGACCACAACAAGACCAGAAACATTCAGCAGAGGAGACAGACACACATCACATGTGCGGAGATCCTTCACTCTAGACACACAAACAGCATGGAGACATGCAAAACCTGCAAGTCGGTGTTAAAGTACAGTAACAGAACCGGTGCTCTGCATCTGAAATGGCTCCGCTAGCTAACATGGCTAATGCTAACACTGCAGGGAGTCGTCCTGCCGCGGCTTAAACTGTTCCTACTCGCAGTTGTTCACTTATATTTCTGAGAAAATTCAAGGTATCAGTTTAGTTTTGTTTAATTAATGTTAATGTTACAGAGAACTTCAATAAAAGTTGCTCAGTATTGGACACCTGTGTTCCTCCGTTGGGTGTGTTTGACTTTGCTGTCGACTTGAAAATGCCATACAGCACACAACATATAGTTGGTATTAATTTCTGGTAAAATCCTGATGACGCATAAAAAACGCTGCTATTGCATTTACATGGTGTTCGGTTGACGTTATGTAGGAACAAATATGTTCCATGATTCGAGAGTGACCCCAGTATCAGTGGCGATGTTTGTTCCTTTCCTGTCTACGTTGCGGTATCAGGAGGCTTTTTAAAATAAGTATAAGAAGGATTTTAAAAACAAGTATCAGAAGGATGCTTGTCTATGCTAAGTTTTGATGAAGAGCAGAACTATCCACAAAGACGACCCACATGTAAACACTTCAGACAGAATAATTACTGCCCCGCAAGTAAATACATAAAACTACACACTGGGCTGCAGGCTAGTGTTAAACATCGTCAAACGAATGCCAGTATAACATCAAGTGCAGCAACAAAATGCAACAAAAACGTGTGTACTGTTCAAAGCGTGTTCATTTATCCAAAATTCGAACATCCGTGTGAACGAGGCCTAAGGGTGAGTATAAATACTTGCAGCCAACTAAAATTGTTCAATATTCCATCTGAATATGCTACTAGTTTTATAACAGATACAATTCTAGTTAAAGGTATGCATTAAAATTGAGCATTGGGTCATGCAAATAATATTCATTTTAAATTAAATACACAATGTAGAGATTTTGCCCAGCCCTTCTTAGCCAAGCTCTCTAATCAGTTTTGTTTTCATTTTAAATTTCACCCCAGATTCCAGCCTAGCTCCTGCTGCAACAGACAGAGTGCTGATTTAAGGCTTGTTTGATTTATCTTATTTTGGAAAATCAATAAGCACGTACCACTAAATAAGATGCACTGTGATTGTATGCACAATGTTTCCTTTAGTAACTGTGATAGCAATACAAAACTCAGTATTGAGAATTAAGTCTCTACTAAAATCAGATGATTGATTGTTGGATTGTGTTTTATAGGCTACTGGGAAATACCTTCAAAGTTATTTTTTTATTTTTACAAAGAGAGTTTACCAGATTAAAAAAGAGTGCATACATGTGAGGTATGAGCACCATGTAATGAGAATACAATAATGTAAGGGCACATTAACAGTATAAGCATACAACACTTGAATTTCATGCTGTGCAATGGGCTGTATAGGCAATTACCATTGTACTGAAGTACAAAGAACACTTCTAAAGTGGTTCATTAGTCTAAGCCAGGGAACTACAACGAGAAAATACTGCAGGAAGGCCCTGATCTGCCACAGCGGTGTTAAATAAATGTAAAGCATACAGGCCAATATGATCACAAAAGTATTACAGAAACGAGGCATTATACACCACAAAATGTCTCAGTGATACATCGTTGTGCAACTCATTTTGAACAGCTCAAAAACAATCAAATAAAAATACAAATAAATAAATACTGATTTTATCTGCATACTTGAAATTAAACAGAATCACTTCCTCATACCTTCGGAAAGACTAGCCTACAGGCTTTAGTACCATTTCCCATTAGATTTTTTTTGTCCACACCTCATACTCCATTATCACAGTTTTTCCAGCTAATGGTTAGTTCATGGGTGCAAGGAGAGGCCAACAGATGATGGTGTATATACAATACTGTAGCTTGATTGCCTCCGTGTATGATTTCATTGTCATCTTGCATCACTGAACAATATCACGACCAGGCAGGTCCACTGGTGCTCAGCAGTAATGGATTTTATACATGGGTGCTGCATTTGTGAAAGGTAAACAGTTCAGGAAATGCTCATTCTCTCCATTTTTCCAAGGAAATTCACTGCATTTGCTTGCGTTGTAAAAACACACACACTTTAAAACTGTCCTGCAGAATTAGTCTTGAGCTGCATGCCCACTCCTTAAGTATAGAAATGAATGGTTGAGCAGAGGCTTTCCACAAGCAACCCCCACAATGCACCAGTGCAGGTCTTGGTCCAAGCAAGCACAGAAAAGCTAGGGACAGAACGGTTTCCTTCCCCACAGCAAGCAGGATGTCAGAAATGGGCCTGCGATTAGAAAAAAAACAAGGTTTTTCATTTATCATTGAACATTTGGCAATATTTACTATAATGTATTGTATACTACACAAAAAGTAAAGCAATTCTAGTGTCTCCTTACAATGTATCAGTCTATCTACTACAGAAGGATGTCTACTCACTGGGTGCCATATTGAGGCATGCCTACACTAGGCCATCGTAGAGAGAAAGCGCT
This sequence comes from Nannopetersius ansorgii, assembly GCA_037974605.1. Taxonomy (NCBI): domain Eukaryota; kingdom Metazoa; phylum Chordata; class Actinopteri; order Characiformes; family Alestidae; genus Nannopetersius; species Nannopetersius ansorgii. The sequence continues at coordinate 9,332 of JBBPDE010030323.1, forward strand.
TGTACAATGGAAGGATCCGCCTTGGAGCCTTCTTGAAACTCCTGCAGTGTCAACATCCCATCTGCGTTCTGTTGAAATAAATGGGCAACACGCAAATCTGTAAAACCTCTGATTATGAAAACCATAAATGCAACTAAGACACTTTGGAGAGATTCATATCCGATGGATTATGTATTTCAGGAGGTGGTCCGAGGTTTCTTCAGATACATATGGAATCTGTATGTCTCCTAAACAGAACTGTACTGTACAGTTATATACAAATGGTCTGAACGAAAAAAAAAAACATTTTCTGCCCATTTTAGTGCATGATTTCTATTTTTCGAACTACACTTACAAACTGTTCTGTCTTTGTCTTATTCTTTAGTGTGGTAGTCAGGAAAAAAGTAGATTTTGAATATTTCTGTTTTTTGACTGTACAGACAGGAAAACTGTGCGAAAGTGCAAAAAACAAAAGTGCAGATGTTTCAGTTCATGTTGGAATGTTCCTTGAGGCAAAAGGAACAATACATAATGGGTCATTTATATATATATAGTACACTGCCAGTCAAAAGTTTGGACACACCTTCTCATTCAACAAATTCCTTTGTTTTTATTATCAGCTGCATTTTAGATTGAAAACATTACCTGTTGCTCTGATGACAGCTTTGCACACTCTTGGCATTTTTTCTCTCAGATTCATGAGGAATCGACTTGGAATGGTGTTTAACTAACAGGATTTCTTTATCACGAGTTCATTCATGGAATTTCTTGCACTCTTAATGTGTTTGGGATCAACAGTCAGGGCTCTAGATGGTGACCAATGCGACTAGATTTTTAGTTTCAGACGCCAGCGGCGATCATCTTTCACAACCAAGAAAAATGAAAATAACTAAAAGTACAAGACAAGTGCAGATACCCTCAACCTGAGTCTGCCGTTCCTACTACACTATCACGTGATTAGTCATGAGAAATTTTGGCTCTTTTTAATGAGTTGGATCATTTGGATCAGATGACTAGATGATCTGATGATCAGATGGGGTGGAAGTGGCTCAGTGGGTAGGATACTTGCCTCCAGACCAAGAGGTCACAGGTTCGAATCCTACCTTCAGC
>JBBPDE010030368.1:0-10419 GCA_037974605.1 Nannopetersius ansorgii
AAAGGGGGTTTAACATATGCTGGCAATGTCACTGATTTCCCAATACCCCACATCATAGATTCGCCCAACAGTTATAAGGCACTGGGAATAGAAAGCACACGGATGGAGTGCAGAGGGAACACCACCCCTAGACTCACGTCAGAGGTGTCAACCTCATCTACGAAGCTCTACGAGATCAGGGCCTGGGAGTCACAGGACGGGTCACCACTTCAGCTTGATAAAATCTCCTGGGTCTCCAGTGAGTGTGGAAAATGAACTTTCCAAGCTTCACAAAGAGACGGTTCTCCAAGAGGAGCTGGGCCATTTGTTCATTCACAGAGTGCCTGTATGTTAGGATGTCATCAAGGGAGACAAACACGCAGGGGCCCACAGTCTCCCTCAGGACCTCATTGATGAACCTTTAGAAGACCACCGGAGCATTCACCAACCCGAAGTGCATCCGAGATGTTCGTAATTGCCCTGCAGGGGTGATGAATGCGATCTTTTATTCATCGCCTCTGTGAACCAGGATGAAGTTGTGGGCACTGCACAGGTCCAGTTTGATGAAAATGGAGGCCTGCTGCATAGAAGGTCAACATCAGGAGGGGCAGGGCCCCAATAGTCAATACACAGGCAAAGGCCCCCATCCCTCTTCCCTACAAAGAAGAACCCAAGGAGGAGGATCATATTAACTTCTGCACCAAAGGCCTCCTGCAGGTAATCATCCGTAGCTTTTCTACCTCTCCGGCCCTGAGTAGGGCAATGCCAGACAGGAGGTAGATGATCATGTCATACAACCTATAAACTAACAGGATCTGAGTCTTCTGTTAGCTCGACAAGGTCCCAATATTGTGAAGGCACTTGAGGTCCTAGAAAGCAACCGTCGATGGTTGAAAAGGTTACTGTCATCCAATGACACTGGCAATTTCAGGGAGGTGGGCAAGGTGGCGTTGATAAAATTACAAATTCCCTGAGGCAGTCCTCACAGAGAGAAACACCCAACTGTATGAGTTGCGGGTCATTTTTGGCTTACCCTAGGGGCAGGCTCAGGCCCTCTGGCACATTGGTCCTACTACAAATGATTATCCAACCTCAAAGTCATTTTAATAAGTCCCTTGAGGGACAGTGGTTATTGGGAGGCCAAATGGTCCCTGAACTTCTCGCTAATGGCGTGGGAGTAGGCTGCCATGAAAGCCACTGCCCTCCAACCCCTCTCCGCTGCCAGGGTGCGGAACTTAAAGGCATAATCAGTGACAGACCTATTCTCCGGCATAAACAGTGGAGATCTGGGTCACCGCTTGGGATGGCAGAAGGTCCTGCGCATTGTCTCCATAAATGAGAAAACAGAGATGCCCAGGTCCAGTCAATTCTCTCAAGCCAGAGCTCATCCTGTTAGCAGGGAGAAGATAAAGCCACCTGGGTCCCTCAGTGGGGAATTGAGAGGGCTGCTGCTCAAAAGTGAGTGAACTGTGGTGGAGGAAGGATGGTCACCATCATAATGCTCTGGGACCAGGAGGTGGGCTCTCAACTTGGAGGAAGAGTAGTGCCTACATGTAGAGGGGGCTCAAGACTGGGTGAGTCCCTGAGGTTAAGCTGTAATTTGCTACAGGGCGCCATGCCAGTCAATAGCAGTACCATGACAGCCCAAAAAGAGGCGAACAGATAGAGTCCCTAGAACATAAAGATAAACCTGAACAAAGAGAGAGAAAGAAGAAGTGTTAAGTGCTACAAGAAATTACTTTTTCTATTTGTTATAAATGTTTATGTATGGACACTGGCAGATTTGTATGAAATACTGGATCTCTGCACTAGCCCCAAATTCCCATAACAGGGCATCCCTGCAAATATCTTTTAATCAAATATGAAAATCATAAATGCAAGCCTGACAGAAGATAGAAGTGATATACTGATGTACTGCTGTAGTGATAAATATTTATTTACAAATATATATATTTCATTTATTTTCCTTAATCTTTGTCAATGTTATATTTATAGCTTTGTATTTATAGATACCGATGCCATTTAGAATATCTACCCTAAGTTCTATTTGTTTTAGACAATGTTAGGATTTTGGGGTGAAATATTTTTCCCATAGCCAGCAGGTCCATGGAAAAATCACCTGGGTGTCCAGCACCACTCCAGCTTACAGCTCATGAGTGAATTAGCTGCTCTGGAGTGTAGCCAGCTGGACGTGTGGCAGGATGACTTATGAACGAACATGAATATGATCTGTTCCTAGTGGATGAAATCCTCAAAGGTGTGCCTGAGACTAGCTAGTGGACGCTTCTAAAAGCAGAGTTTAACCCTTCAGCACCATGGTAAAAAAAAAAAAACACTATTTCCGCCTTTAATGTACTCTATGTTTGTAAAACACGCAGTTGATAAAAGCTACAGATTTCTAATTGCTAAAAAGACTTGTTCAAAAGATTCGTCACCAAATCACCGAATAATTCTGTGCTTGGCGGAAGGAGCGACTCCGACTTCCTACATTCAGTTCACGGCTTCCAGAACCGGGAGATGAGTGTGTTGTTGCTGTGTTGCTTTGACAAACGTGTAAGTTAAAATAAACTTGTTTATAAATCAAGATGTTTTAAGTGTCCTCTCCTATGGTAGCTTTGCTATTTAACTGGTCTACTCGACAAATGGGACTCCGCTCACTGAATGTCTACCCCACAGTTCATGCACTGTTCCCTCACAAATTGTCGCAATGAGTCACACATTTTCTCACTCTGCGGGTTTTATACACTACTTGTTACATGCTGTGTCCTACTGTTCGTGTGTTGTTGCAATGGCAATTTAGCAGAGTTAAAAAAAAAGTTACACTTGAACACAACTCTGCTGATGAGTCTCTCTCTCTTCTCATCACTGCCAGCCTAATGAAACTTATTCTGTTAAAACAACGGAGAACAACGATCAGCATGAAAGTGTATCCCTCAGAGGAAAATGATTCAGGAGAGTGTAGTTCACTGAGTGATTCCTTCATGCAGGGGGCCCGCGCTTGAGGAAGTGATTCGGTTCAGTACGTTCCCTTAAAAAAAATCGTTCGCAAACTACACAACACTAATCTGGACGGGAAGGATAACTCCAGGAGTTGGAAGGGGTGTGTCGTGATTCTGCCTTCTCACGCCGCGACACAGGTTTGTGGATCTGAGTGTTTCGGTTTCATATCGCATATCATTACTGCCCTAAAAAACACCGTGGCCTTGGGGGACAGCTGGCCAAAAAGAGATCACATGAAAATGGTTTCAGCATTTTCTTAATTTTTAAAGCTCCCTGTTGTCTCTATGACCACAGCATTTGCTCAGAAATGCAAAACCTGGATTAATTTTATGAATTGAATATAAAAGTTGGCAAGTCTTTGAAGCACTTTGGTTTATTTTTTGCTTGAAACTATAACAAATCACAACAAAGCAGATTGTATATCATAGAACCAAAGTTGCGAAGTCTGTAGGACAAGTCAAGCTACCTTCATAAATCTTTAACATGCATTATACCTCATTCCAAGATGCATAACAATCAATACCAATTTGGCCTAATCTTTCACGTGTCAGGTGCTGCAGAGCTTTCAACTGCCAGGAATGCACCAATATGGAAACTGGGCCCATGCCAATAATCCGTGCTTCTGTATAGAGTCTGTATCTCCTGATACTGACACTGATGCTGCTACTCATATTTTAGGGAGTTTTTTTTTTACAACTGTCTAAGCAGACACAAGCTAACGAAGCAAATTACATTAGCTCAGCAGATTTGCTGCAAGAAAAATGACGCCCTCCCTGCAGATCACCTTACAGATTACAGCACCCCTGTACAACGTTTCAGGCCAATGTACGCATCATGGCACAGATAGGCTACTAAAACAGAGCAATAACCACTATAGTAAAGCTTGATAATGAATGATAAAAATATCACACTCTGTGCTGTCATCAGCAAAAGCTTGGCCTGAAAAAAGACAACCATGGTCAAAACAACAGCTTTCTTAAAACCATCATTACCTCCATTAAGGTCAGCTGTGCACAAAGAGGTCACCCAGTGCCAAGCTCCCTTCCAACAGCAATTATATGGGACTGAATCAGTGAAGACTGATTAAGCTAATGGGCTCATATGACTAGCCCCAGTTTCTTAACAGGAAAAGAGCCTCTTCTGCCTACAGTATTCCTCTTCCACTGTTACTTGTATCATCCGACTGAGCATTAAAAGAATAACAGTAGAAAATAGGTGAGGAGAGATCTGTCCAAACAGAATCTACATTTGTTATGATTCCCTCCAACAGCTGAAAAAGCTGATGCTACGAAGGCAAGTTGACTCTCGCAAGCCCCAACAACGAATTACCCGCAACAAAAGAGTGAGCAAAAAGGCAGCGCTTTTGACTTTCATCTCTTTTGCTCTGTGATCAAGACTTCACAGGTCAAGGGCTTCATAAGCTCAGCAGGACTTCTTTTCACTTTGGTTGATGGTAAGCCCTTGATGCTGTGAGCCTCATGGCGAGGAAAAGACACCCAGTTTAAAAACAGTAAAAGAGCTCAGCGTTTTCCCAAAGGCTCCCGTGTGAGTATGTCATATGTGTGTGTGGTGGGTTAACTCATGCTGAAAAAACCCCACCATGGGATCATATTCTTGCTCCTGTCCTAACAAAGCCAGGTGAAACGTTGACACTTTGCCAAGAAGCATTCATTAAGTGACAAAAATACTGATCCTGGCGGCCAAAATGGGGATGTGCTTTTCAAGAAATGACAGTGAGATCCATTACATAAACTTTTGTGCCTTTCTAAGAGACCCTGCAGCCCTAACTGATGCAACGCAAGAGTGAAGTGCAGCGCTTAGCTTTCCATGCTCCAATGATGGAAGCTAATTCAGTCCTAAATGTGGCCATAGGGAAAAGTATTCTGCCTCCATGCCAGGGCCTAGCATGGCCAGCCAAACGATTCATGACTTGGCATTATTCAAGCAGAGAAATAGAGTTGTTACCCTTACAACACAGTTATAGTCTTACAGTATTGGCATAGGCTGTGCCCTATTTCCCATACATGTGCCATATTCTCAGATACATTATTGTGTGCAGTGGGTATATATGCATATATCTTTGTGTATATATGTATATATATATTTATATGTGCGCATATATATATATGTATGTGCTGAGTAAGTAGATACAATGTCCACTGTATAACAGTATAACATTAATTACAAAATGATAAAATTATACATATAATATACATATATACATATAATATGAAATAAGAAATAACCCTTTATCTTTGTTGCATTTTATTGCGCTCGCAGGACCGTAATTACCAAAAAACTACCTTTCCAGCTGTTTTTGCTGATGTTTTGTATATGTAAACGATCTCAATTATGATTGGCTGCCCTACGACACACTCCCTATGACTTCAGCATGAATGGGAGGGGCTACTCTGCTGCAGGTTGACTAGATGGACACGTTTAAATGTTTACATGCTGCATCAAACGCTTATTTCAGCAAAGTAAGGAAATGTTAGCTGTCTGTGGTCAGGGAAATTAATGCTCAAGTTAACTATTGCACACCACAAACGAAGCCCTAGGCATACATGTGTAACACCTGCCCTCCAAAACTCACACTGGACCTTGTAATGGCCCTGCAGCACAATAGTTTCGTCAATTGTTCAATCTGATAATGTAAATTAATAACATTTTAGGACAAAGCACTAAACATCAAGTTACAAAGGCAGCATGCGTGCCCGTGTTTTTCAACGGTGACACAGCACTGCTTACATAGAAAACACTACGAGGACAAAAGTATTGGGACACCTCTATTTTACTGAATTCCGGTGGACCCTTACTTCCAGTACGGGGCAATCTTAACGCTTCAGCATACCATAACATTTTGGACATCGCTATGCGTCAAACTTTGTGGACACAGTTTGGGGAAAGAACATTTTCTATTCAAGCATGACTGTGGTCCATTGCACAAAGCAAGGTCTATAAGGACATGGTTGGATGAGTTTAGTGTGGAATAACTTGACTGGCCCGGACAGAACCCTGACCTCAACCTCATCCAATACCTTTGGAATTAACCGGAACGGAGATTGCGAACCAGGCCTTCTAGTCCAACATCAGTGTCCGACCTCGTACAGAATGAATGGGCACATATTCCAACACAAACTCCAAAATCTAGGGGAAAGCCTTCTAAGAAGAATGGAAGCTGTTATAACTGCAGAGGGAAAACAACCGAATTTTAAAGTATATATATATATACTTGAATGCAATGTCACTGAAGTCACGGTTGGTGGAATGGTCAGGTGTCCCATTACTTTTGTCCACACTTCGTGTGCATCAGAATGCAAAAATGCACTTACGTTTTCGGTGTCTCTCTCGTTGACGGTGGGTAAAGGCGTCCTGGTCGACATTTTGAGGCGATGCGGTTGTGGGCTGTGTGAACGGTGGCGGCTCTCCTCGCGGCCGTTACATCTCTAACGGCATTTCAAACGGACTGGGCGGCCGACTGGAGTCCTTCATCACCTCTCAGCGCTCTCCAGAACGGCCTGAGGCCGGCAGACACGGCTCCAGCATAGAGAGACCGTGATGCCAGGAAGAGAACGTGGCTGCGACCCAACAGGAGAAACAGCTTCTCCTCTCATTCGTATGTACAATGAAACTAGGTGGAGTGAATCAGCACGCTGAAATTTTTTATTTCCCACCCACATTCCGATAGATCCCGCCTTCTTCGTGCTAGGATTGGGTATTAGTTCAATCAATCTACTAGCTAGCCAATTGTAGCGCAGGCGTCGGGAACCTTCCAACCAATCGAAGCGAAGAGGGCGTTGTTTTGTTGGAAAAACGGGTGGGAAAACGAAGCCCCAACCCTTAATGAGACACCTTTAATTCCACGACGCATAGTGTTTTCATACGAGCTGATACAATTTGCATTGACATTCACTCAAAATAGGGCACAAGAGATATAAAAAATTAAAAGGCAATAAAAATATTGTGTTGTGGAGACTGTCGTAAGTGATGACACACAACTTGATGACACACAACTTGACATCACTTGTCCCAAATGCTCCCAGTATGAATAGCGCTCATGGCACACAATAAGGAATGGCATTCCCGCCACCTGCTGGATGGAAGCTGGACTGTGACCTACTGCGTTACTGATCTGAAGACTGTCTTGAACAAACAACTCAGACTCTAATGGCCTCTGTAGATATTTATTATACTGCACATTCTGTCCTTTTTGCACATGCAACTATCCACTGTGAGAATACAGTTTCTGTTATAATTCTGTATTTATTTAGACTAGTGGAGTCTCTATTGCCAACTGCACTAAACTGGCCTATACGTTTTTGTGTTCTTCATCATCTAGCATAATCGACACCAAAGACAAACTACATATGAGCAAAAGTATCCTGATGCAAAGGTTTTTATTATTCAGTTCACTAAGATATGTAAAATTTAATATGCTACTGATTTGACTATTAGATTACAACATTAATGGTCCCTGTAGAGACTCTTCTGTTCATTATACTGCACATCCTAAGCCCACTGATGACCTTCGAGCCCATTTTTGTGCTCTCCTTCATCTAGCAAACTGGCTACCAAAGACAAACTGCATATGAACGAAAGTATTCTCATGCATTGTTTTTTTTTATTTTTGTATTTTAAAAACAAATCAATGAAAAAACATCTGCCAAACAGTGTTGAAGTTCTGGTATTGCATTGATATTATTGTTACTGAATAATATCTGGTATATAATTCTGTGGGGAGTATGTGTGTACAGGCCTGGGAAAACAAAAATTAAGTATCTGTATTCAGTCCACATTACAATTTAAAATGCGATATTTAGAATAGTTACTTTTTGAAATAAGAGAATAAGAGACTTTTTGATGCAATGTAAAAATCAGTTTAATGAACCTTTTAAAAGACATGTTGTTTTGTCATTGTTTCAAATCACCATGTTCACACTTTTCCCTTTGCCCAACAGAGGTAGTGTAAAGTGATAGATCCACACACGCAACCACATCCTGGAAATCTAAGCAAACTTTTTCCAACTTTCAAACGATAAGTTATTTACAGTTGTGTCTGCCAATAATAAAAACACTGTCAGCTTCAAAGGCTTCTAGTTCTAATTCAAGGAAAGATCTTTAGATAAGTGATTGTAAGCTACAAACTTAGTGAGTATTTTACTTCACCTGGTGGCATTTATTCATGGGTGCCCGAACCATTATAGGCTTGGGATGGCTCCCCCACCTTTCAAAATCCTTTTCCCCACCCGGACAACAGCCGAGTCCTGCAACCCCCCCCCCCCCGCACCCCCAAAAATTATAAATGCTCCTGGCACCCGTGTATTTATGAATAGAGCCACTTCATGAATATAGTCATGCTGCTTTTAACTTCTGTAAAACTGAAGAGACCATTTTGATTTTTCATTTGATTTTGATCATGAATCAATGTTTAAGCAAAGACCATCATCTATCTATATATATATATATATTATGTAACTTAAATATGTATTAATCAGGCTAAGGTCATAAAGTAAAAAAACTGGTATAAAACGACTTAAGGACAAAGCAAGTTATAATAAAGCACATCTGTTTTACACATGGCCTTTAAAAAATGTATTCAAAACATGTTCTAAACACTTTTTATATACCATATCAAAATACATTACTGAATGCATTTACACTTAAGGCATTGGCAGACACTCTTATCCAGCATATCAGTGCTTAAGTAGTCCACATCTGTTCTTCATACCTGTAAGGATATGCTTAAATCAACATCTGCTTTTAAAAAATTACAAGCAACTTAGTTACACAAGAAAAAGTCAGAGGTTAGAACAGCATACCTCAATACTTGCGCAGTGCAACTAGAATAAAAGAATAAAAGATAAGACAAAAGAGAATATATATATTAAAAAATTAGTCAATAAACAACAGAGCAACAAAATTACAGTGGCCTAGTGGGTAGGATACTTAGCTCTGGACCAAGAGGTCATGGGTTCGAATCCTACCCTCAATATACCACCACTGGGTTCCCTTAACCCCAAGTTGCTCCTGCAAGACTGCCCCCTGTAGTTAGGGAATGGAAGTCGCTTTGGATAAAAACCTAACATTGCTATGTGTAAGATTTCTAGTACTATACCAGCAGATCAGTAGTGCAAACTGGCTTATGTAAGTGACTTAGTATTAATAATAAATGCGAAAAAAAAATAGCTACAGATGATTAGGGGATGACATGGACAATCTAACAGTCAGTCAATTCACAGGAGAAACAGTTGAGTTATATTGCACACATCCAATTTAAACAGAAAATTGCATTTTAAAATCACCTACAGAACTGTCAGGAGAGTATTATTGCCACAGGTAGAAAGGATTATCTGTGGCGTTCAGTTCTGCATTTTGTGGTAATAAGTCTTTTGCTGTGTGCTCTGGCCTTTTAAGGAGGCGTGCCTGGGGTGGGAGGGGTTGTTCATGATGCAGAGAAGGTTCTTTAGAGTTCTCCTCTAAGTCACTTCCACCAGGGTTTCCAGTTTGACGCCCAGAACCGAACCAGCCTTTTTAATTAGTTTGTTAAGCCTATTGGCATCAGTTGCCTTCGCCCCACTGCCTCAGCACACAGCTGCAAAACACACCACACCCTCTACCAGAACATGGTCAGCATTGATCTGCAAAAATGTAAAGACCTGAGCCTTCTTAGCAGGCAAAGCCAGCTCTGCCCCTGCTTGAAAACAACATTGGTGTTCATGGACCAGCAGTCAGTGTGTACCCCCAAGGAACCTGTAGACCTCAGCATGAGTCCCTCTGCTTCCTAAAGGCCCACAATCAGTTCTTTTGTCTGTGTGATGTTGACCTGGTTATATAATGTAAATGTACATATACATGCTTTAAGAAAAATAATGTTTAAAGCTGAATAAAGTATCTTTATTTAGTCCCTGTTACAATACATTTTACAATGTTTAGAATAGAATTATGTAAATAAAATAATAAAAGTATGCTACATCTGATGTAATATAATAATAAATGTAAAAAAATCTTTAAATCTTTTAAAATCAACATGAACATGCTGCCGTGTGGCTCATAGGGGTTCCATCTTTATATTTCAACTTGATGGCAGACCGAACAATTTGCATTTTTCTAGGCTCGTTCAAAAGCCCCCAAAATGACAAAGGAACTTTTGAATTCATTTTTAAAACAAAAGCAAATGTTAACTGAATGTTTGCTCTAGTAAAGTGTTCTTTTAAATAACTAATTTACAAAGCAAATACTCTAAAAACTGTGACGACAAGATGTAAACGAACAGCAGCAGGGGGAAGAGAACAACTCCAGTCAAATTTACAGCACCACCTTCAAAGCAGAAAACTTCACAGGTACTGGATCTGCAGTTTACCTCTTGTTATAGCAATTAAAGAGCCTGTTAGTTTCAACAAACGCCTGAGGGTCATGGTGGCAAACATTGCTATGATGGCC